>JBCFYV010000012.1:122832474-123114502 GCA_039000515.1 Timema cristinae | reverse complement strand
TATTGTGCTGTATCTCGGGGAAGTAATTCGTGCTGTATCTCGGGGAGATAATTCGTGCTGTATCTCGTGCTGTATCTCGGGGAGATAATTCGTGCCCCTAAGTTGGGAAGCCAATTGTAACGTTCTGGAATTACGTTACCGCGATGGGCGCCTATTGAAGAATTATGATTACTACACTTTTCATTTTGATATGTTTTTTATTGCTGAATTAGTTTAATTAATGCGAAAATAGATCATGTTGAACTATACGCGGGCTAGCGCGGACAGGTGTTGCTAGACGCCAAACTCCCAACTCCCAACTGAACACTGACAACTGACTTTAAGTTGCACAATCCCTTGTATATATTCCTTGGTCATGGAAGCTTCGAGAAGGTTTAGTTTAGAAAAACAAAATACAAGACAAAAACATCTCTGTTCTACTCGAAGCTTCGAGAGCCGGAAAAAGACTCAAGTTACATTTTAAAATCTCTCTTCGAACCATCGAGAAGAGGAAGTTATTATTTGAAAAATATATATATTGTCAACATGACTTGACTTCTGTCACGTGCGTGACGTCACTGTTCAGTGGCTTTTGCCTTCTTAGAAGAAGAAGTGCTTTAAGCGCCATTTAATATACTATATAATTTAAATGAAATAAGACGTTTATAAAATTAGGACGATATTATTGTCAATGCTTTCACATACTTTTTAGGGGCAAATCAGTTACATTACATGGTACTCAACTCTCTGACACATGATAAATATGTGGAAAATTAATATTATAAAACTTTAATCTTGAAAGAGAAATAATATTTCTAAAATAGGTTGGGTTCATATTAATGCATAGCATTTAATTAATATAGATAATTCATAGAAGAAAGTGAGATATTCAAAAGAATAATACAGTGTCCTATAACTAAATGCTGTGTTTAAAGTTTTACTTATGCCCAGTGGTGGCTCGTGACTCTTTTTTATGGGAGAATACAAAATTGAAAATAAAAAAATGATAAAAATATTAAATTACTTATTATTTATATTTTGTAATGAAAGTTCGTCCTTTTTTCTGAAATAAAATTTGATGAATTCATTTGCGTCATTACTACCGTTTCATAAAATTGAAACATTGAATCCAAAAGTTCATTTTGTATGGTTTTGGAGGTATGTACCTTTAAATAAATTTAATTCTTTCAAATGTAAGGTAAGAGCGGAATCTAATTTGGCTGTAAAATCAATTAAACTTAATTAAACACACAATTATCAGAAGTAACTCTTTCACCATGATCACGTAAAGCTAATTCAAAGGTCCCACAAAATTTAACATACATAATCAAGCGACGTAACATGTATGTGTTGTTATCAACGTTTTAGTTGTGATTTTGTTTTTTTGTGTTTGAAAATGCGTACTACTTAATTGCTCCAGAATTTATATGTTTTAATGATAACTCAGGTTTCTTCGTGCTTTCTGATAAATGTTTTAATTTAGCAACACCACCTTAATCCACATAAAATATTCTTTCTTCGAAATCAAACAAAAGATGCAGAATAATTTATTAGTTAGTTCACAACCAAACACTCACTTCTATTTATCATAAATATTTTTATTAATGAATATGACAAGAAAAAGAGAAAAATTAACAATTTTAAGAATAAAAGAGCGTGTATGACTGTGTATGGATGTTGTTGAAACGAAGGGAGTGAGGATAAGGAAGTGTTGAGAAAGTTAGTGAGTATGGATTAAGTACAGAGTTTTTTTTTAGTTATATGCATAGCTTCTGGCCTAACCTGTAAGGGAACAACATGTTTAAGTATGTATATAATAGGTACGTTATTTATTTGAATAATAACAGTTTATACTTAAATTTGGCAGTGGCCTACCTTTATTCTTAATTAAAAGCTTTTGATAAAATATTAGTATAATATTATAGTATATAGTATTAATATAAAATATTAATAATGTACTACACATAATTAATATCAGGATTTTTTTTAAACACAACAACAGTTGAACGAAGATAGCAACGGTAATCAAATGCCAATGTCGTTCTCGTAAGCAACTGGAGTCACAATTCACTACTAACTAGACGGCGGAGATAAAAAAAAAACACAGGGAATCCCCATAAAAAGACTTCGATTGAATTCTGAGGTGGGAAATCACCAGCAGGAATCTTACTTCTAAACAGCAGCAGAACCACTTATACACTTATACAAAGCTTAGTTTCATCTATGTCACACTTAGAGTCATACAGACACAAGATAAAAAAAATTGAAGTAAATAATTACTAAGGTTTTCCACTAGAAAAAAAACTAATATATAATTTTAAAAAGCTAAAAATCTCACTAACTAGATTGAGTTGACAACACTGAACTGGACTCCCCCCCCCCCCAACACACACACACACACACACACTCTCTCTCGTTGTACTATATAGGGCACCCGTCAACATGTGATGTACCCCCTTTAATCTTGAGTCCAGTGTTCTGCACGTCAATGCCCCTCCTCTCCTCCCACAATTCCGCTGTGAACTTAGAGAACATTCAATATTATGCTCCGATCAGGAAGATATTTTTGTTTGAAGGTTTTCGATTAGTCATAATTTTTTTAAAAATCTAGAAAAAGTTTATTTCAATTTTATTATTTCTCTTGTTTATATAACTTAATATCATTATAGTTTATAATTATTTGCATGTGTAACGTGATGTTTGGGTGGGACTGCATGTGACCTTGTGTCCTTTAGGACAAACCACCACTGCTTATATCGATTCTCTCTTATTCATATAAAATAGCCTAATTTTTTTGCATTACAAAATAAGTACTCTAAAAATACGTATATAAAGGGTTTACTTGAAGATCCACGTTTTAAACTATATTTGTTGAAACTCGAAACTAACCTAGGCTGTATCCGAATAGTCCGTCCCCTACGCACTTGTGCACTTTACTGCACGATTTTATATAACACGTTTATGGCGCCCCTAAGTACATAGGGTCCATGGTAGTTTTTGGACAGCAAAGTACAGCTAGATCCATCTGGTGGATAATTCTGAAATATGCGTTTCCATGATAACGATATTGAATTTTGATAGTGTTTTGTCAATAGTGACATATTTAGATATATACGTATATTATACAAATTATATATATTGCCCTAATTAATTTACTTATATCTGTAAAGTATTATTCTCAAACAAATTTTACTGAAGATCTCATAACTCGCAAAAAAAAAAAAAAATCTTATTGAGAGAGATTTTCATACTAGAATGAGAAATTTAACCGTTTAACATCATGAATATAAACAAAGAACATACTATACTAGTTTTATTTAACAGCATGTGAATGTTTTATTTCATTTACACAATATATAATAATTTCATTGAATATAAAAAGCTAGATTAACTTAAATGCGGGATAAAGGGCAAGTCGTATGTGCCCCTTAGAATTGTGGGCAATAAGGGGCGCAGTTGGCTTCCAAGGGCCCTTAGCCGGACTATTCAGATACAGCCCTAATTTAAGTTTTACCTGTACAGTTAAATACAATATGATTTTTATTTGGTTCTGATTTTATTATATAGATGAATGTTATGGTATATCTATTTCTCAGTAATAGAATAAACATTTAATATTACATCCTTCATTTCAATTATAATCGTTGTCGATTTTATTCTAGAACAAAGAAAATCCATTACTAATAAACCAGGATGGCTATTACAAGACATTTTAAATATGAACACAGAAGATAATTTTTGTCTGCTGTGTTTACTAGCATTTAATTGACTACAGCTTCAACTCACATTCTTATTGGCTGATACAAGGGCCATATATTGTTAAATCCATGTAGAACACGTCAAAAAATTAGATTTAAATTAATAGAGTTTAATTTGTGTTGTGCACAGTACAAATGTATTGATTATAAGCGATATCATTGAAAGTAATTTGTTTCAACTTCTTGCTTACAATGTTTTATGCATTATTCTCTATAAACTAAGCGTTATGCATAGATATAAACCAAGGCCTAAGATGATAATTTGAGCGTTCATTTAAAGATATATAATCACCTACATTTATGGTGTGTTTGAGATTATCACTATTAAAGATCAGTTTTAAATAAGTTTCATTTGCATTTTGACGAGTTAGCTTAATATTTAATTTAAGAACGTCTTCAGAGATGAATATTAGAGTTTAATTACTATTATTATTTGAATATTATATTATGTATGCATTATTACTTGAAACTAAGGAAGTGATACGCTCAAACATCATACACCATAAATGTAGGTGACCATATCTATATCGCAAACTTATTAACGTTGACATCATCTGTCAAAAGCATTGATCTCTATAATACAATGGATGGACATCTGCGACTAGAATTTTCGAGATGTCGTCTGTACACCATTATGTAATAGAGAAGGAATCTTTCGGGTATTTCTTTTTCTCTTACACGCATACAAGGCAGTGTGGCATTTCGACGTCATTCACTAATTTTTATGAATATAGGAGACATATTAGTTACACGAAATAAATGTATTAACAAAAGGTTTGATGAGCATAACTAAGTTCAATACTTGTGACTTGTTTCTTCAAACAAGTTGAGGTGGGCTAGTTTAGTAAAATTTCCTACAAACATAAAGTAAATAAAAATATAGATGCCCTTTTTAATTTTCTCACCTCTTTTCAATAAAATGCACTTCATTATTATTATGTAATAAAACTTTTTTACATGAAAAATAGTAATACTTCCTACAAGCTTACAACCTAAATAATAATTTGAATTTAAAACTATAGCACAAAGTTTGTAATTCAAACAAATGTAATTAAGTTTCGAGCTACCTTTTTTAATTTTAGTTATCAAACTTTGAATATAATATTATTTCTGAAACCAATATATAAGCTAATAACCCATTTTAAATTTATTGTATCTTGGCAGAATGTAAACAACATGGGTGATAGCTACATATTTTAATATATTAAATATTTTATTCTTATTTGTACAATATAACCTTTAAAACTGAATTGCATAGTCTTTAATGTAAATGTGTCTTTCAGTCAAGTGGGTTATAATACTTCCTATTTTCAAACAATAATACTTTTACTCACCAGAAACACGTTTTTGCATAGGAACATTGAAAGAACCCGTTAAATCTGTCCCCTTGCTAACATGCAGATGACAAACTTTAGCGTCACGATTTTGTCCGTTGCAAGGGGTGTGTTTATGGCCATCCAGATTAGTATGAAAATCACTGGTCAAAAGTCTTATTTTAGGACACATGAGGTAACCCATGGAATACGTTTAAAAATAATTTAGTGACTTTTCAAACTGTCAGATAGTTTATATATATCTCTTTCTAACAAAAACACACACATTTATTAACATACATGTCAGCTCAAAAGGATAGTGAAAAGGTTGTTTTTAAAAATAATATGAATACAATTATTTATTAAAATGTAGAATTATCACGTTAAAAAAATAATTATTATAAGAAAATTGTTACAAACCAAACAACAAATTCTAGTCACAAGTCAGCACAAATAGAGCACAACAATAATGATTGAACATTGAAACAGTGATATTTTTGTTGGTAAATTGCATAGATTTAAGAAGTGGTAGATTGGCCATCGTGACTGAGTAGTATCTTGGAAATACAACAATCATCAATACATCTGATGAGGGGCCAGAAGTCCTTACCATCGGAAAAATGATTATTTTGGCCCCGCATGGTCAAATGGTAGCATAATTAGCCATTTACACAAGAAAACTGAAAAACAAAATCCGTTACAAATCACGCCTGTAAGATTGTTTTTAATTTCTTTTACCATATTTACTTTAAGTCATATTAAAAAAATTAATATCCTAAATGTTTTAGTATTTTCTTTGAATGAAGACAAAAAACGTCATAAACAAGTAATTTTCACTAATTAATTCACATAAATTTGTTACTAAACATATAAATAACCTTTTTATCTTGCCACTAATCAGCTGATTTCACCATTGAATGTGGGCCTCAGTCACAGAAGCCAGAAATCGTTCTACCCTTTCTTTTGTAATGTAATAAATAATTGTAGTCACATGAGAATCAGCCTGAAATCAAACTGACATCCAAACAGTACATTATTTTCTTATTACCAGCGCTCGGACTTTGATGACCTAAAATTGATGTAAATATTCTAAAAAAAATACTAGATTTTTTAAAACAAAAACATGTAATGAATGCACCACACGACCAAATCAAACATTCACGTTACAAAATGGAGACTAAAATATATCTATGCAATGAAAAACCTTTGACGAATAAACTCTAGCAATCTGCTGAATATATTTTTGATTTAAAATATCTGTTTCAGAAATAATAGCTAACCCTTCCCAACGCAACTCTTTACAGCCTAATTGCAGTCTCACCAGGGATGTGTACTTTACAATCATACAAGCAAAGAAGATACAAAGTTCCTGACCAGTATCGTTTTATCATTCTGACAACTTCGTGACTAAGAAATGTAGCTATTTTTAACTAGCCGAGACTATAAAGCTCATTCGAATGACCACAGTTCTTAGACACATAGATTAATACGTAATCCATAGGTTTTTACTTATCAAATTCTTGGCTTTGCTCATTACGTCTGGATACACGAAACTTTATAAGTAACGACATAATTACTTAATTCCTCCTGTTGAATGCTTGAGCTCAATTATTTTATTTTTCTTCCTTCCACCAGGAGACTTGTAAAAATATTGTTTCTTTATTTGTATTTGTGTGTCGATTTAAACATCTTAAAATACAGCTATTATTTCCTTCACGAACACTTTTTTTAGTTGATTCATTGTATCGAAATTTAATATTGTCAAATAAAGTTTAAATAAAACACTTGAATGTGTGTTTCAGTAATGACCTTACTTTTGTGTTGCAAGTTCCTACCACTACCAGCGTTGTAAGCATCGACGCTCGGTTATTTGTTAAGCGACTCAACTACCTATATTTATGGTTAGTTGGACTTATTACGTTAATTTTATAATATTAATCTGAAAATTGTAAAATGCCTCAATGAGAACCATGGGCTTCACACGTGTTTGTTTGTTGATACGGATAAAACAATACGAGGACTGTATATATCACTTCCTGTTTCTGATCCTAAGCCAGATGTCTCCCTCCACAGATAATGTAACGGTCCTGGGATCCAGACGAATGGGTAGCGAGGTCTTCTTGCTCACGCTCAGCTCGTATTTAGACAACAGCGCCACAACAGCCACCTTGATTTCCAACAGAGCCAACCTCACACCTGAAAACATAACCAGAGTTTTGTGACCTGGCTGCTGTTCTGATACAAAGAGTGACACTATTCCCTGGCATTAGTCCAAAGATAAACTTAACTCAAACACAATTATCTGTACGGCATTACAAGTCCTTCTCCAAATCTACTATTGCAAGTAGTAGTTCTGCCAACTAAAATTACTATTAAAAAAATGGGTGTGTGTACTTATGTACGCGCGTGAGAAGATATACTTCTTTGGCATCATTAAAAAATAGTTTTTAATTGCATGCAAATAATTAATTACAATAAAATGATAATATTTAGTATTAATTATGTTAAATAATAATATTTTAATTTATATCAATAAATAATACATACGGATAGTTAACCTCAATTATATTGGAGCACTTGAAAAAGTCTATAAGCACAATTTTTTTCACTAATATTTACGAATAGTAAATAATATTAATCAAAATATTCAATTTAAATCACTACTGAATATAATTTATTAGCACATATATAATTCGCACTTGTATGAAACTAAAACACGTGTTGTGAATGTAGAAACTAGAAACATGTGGATACATATTATATATATGAAAACAGTGATCAGAGGTGACGAGCGTACCAACATGCGCGACTAACAGAGGTTCTATTTCTATTTTGTTGGTAGCTTCTTTTTTTTCGAGACTTAATGAGCGGTTTAGCTTCAACCTGTTACTTTTGTGTTACAGTGATGCGCGCGCATCTTAAAATTTCACTCTCATCATTTTTTCATAACGCGCCTAAAGAAGTATAACTTCAATAGTCCTTTTGATTCTATAAAACATGATAGCTCAAAATAATCAGTTTGAGGTTATGATATGCCCGTGCACACTCACTTTAAACTGAAAGGGTATAAGATATAGCCGTAATGTAATGACAAAGTTAGAAGTGCTAAAATTCTGGGTAGATGGAATGTACTATTGTAAAGATAACTGCCTTGGTCCTGCAATAGCTAACCTAGTAAAGCCTGGATCACGGTCAACTTAAATCTCACATGATGTAATGTAACAGTTTTACTCGTTTTTTAAAATGGAAGTAATCAAGATGAACTTAACTTAACATTCATTTAACGTAAACGTTGTCCAGGGGATAACTTTTATGTTACGACACGCTACATTCATTAAAGTGTATCCCGTGTTACTGCCAGCCAATCATGGTGCAAGCAACGTCAACACATACTTCATTTGTTCGCAGATTTAGTCGATATACTTCCTTTGTCCTCGTTTTTCGAAAAATAAAACAGCGTGGCGTGCACATAAATATTATTCTGTAGCTCCAATATGGATCTGTTGCAAATATTTAAAACCTATTTGCTTGAATTCAATTTTAATGACCAATTAGTTTCCAAACACTCTGAATTCACTGTCTGTGTTTTATTTGAGTTGTTATGCTGCGTTAATCCTGATCACATACTATACGTCTTTACGTTGCGTTAAAATTAAGTCAACCGTGATCCCGGAATGAGCTACACTATTGATTGATATATCCACTTTAAAACTTTATTTTGCCTTTATTTATCGGAAATAAGCAAAATAAAAAGTTACGCGTGGTTGTTAAAATCACATATTTGGGGTAGAACATATTAAAATATAATAAATAAATAAATTTAAAAAAAAGCAGTGATACGTGTGGTCTGTTTTACCTTCTACAATGTTCATTATTTCACAATAAGAACCTATTTACATTGTTGCAAGTGTTATAATGTCAATATTGTGCTCCTCAAGAGCTGTATAAGCTCAGGGTAGCCTGGCGGTATAGAGGTAAGGTGTCAGATCTCTGTGCTGGGGGTCCGGGGTTCAATCCTCGGTCCCGGCACAGATTTATCTGATTACCAAACCCTTCCTTCATCTCTGACAAGACGTGTATTAATCACATCTTGTGAATGTGTGGAATGCCAGGCCTCCGCCGTGGTTCGGATCCCACGTTAAACTGTAGGTCCTCCATTTCATCTCACAATCCCCCTACCATTATACAGTAGCTCCATGGCTTCTTTGGTGCTGAATGACAGCTCACAGCTGACTTCTGACAGTATACATTTAGGTATATACCTAAATTTTGACCGTCAAAAGTGACAGCTGCTAAACACATGTTTTGCAGATCATATGGTTCGGCGTAGGGATACAGAATGTGGTCTGGTAACTTTTCAAAGCTTTCAGCTGTCAGCTATGAGCTGTCAGTCAGCACCAAAGAAGCCATGGGGCTACTGTACATTAGCGTAAGTGCGTACATCCCGAACGGGTAATAAGACGCGGTGATAATAATAATAATAATAATAATAATAATAATAATAATAATAATAATAATAATAATAATATAGTAATAGTAATAATAATAATAATAATAATAATAATAATAATAATAATGTATGAGCTCAGAACCCATTTAAGTTTGGTTGACAATTAATTAGTTGATGGTGGTAGCATATACAGGTTGTTCGGAAACTAATAGCCCAAACTACACATATAGAGTGTTTGAACCAAAAGTAATATAAAATCCCTGTACAGTTACATCCTACAAACTTTGCTAATATCATTAAATTGTGTTCAAAGTTTAAGCGTACAGGGCCGGGAGAGCAAAGCTGTTCAAGCATGCGTGTAGAGCAGGTTGCATAGAAGTTAGGCGTGCAGCACTACACACCTCGACATCTTAGAGCAAGGCAGCAGAACATACCACAGTTAATAGTAAACAACACACCAGTCCATCTATAATTGAGAATACTTTCTGAGGGTCAACATTAACTGTCCTACGTCACAGAAAGTGCTTGCCATTATTACATGTGCAATGACACACGCCTAGCTCATATGCAACCTGTTGTACTCACATGACTTTACTCTTCCTGTGCTATACGCCGAAACTTTGAACACAATTTAATGGTATTAGCATAGTTTTCAGAATGTGGGTGTACAGGGGTTTTTGTATTACTCTTGGTTCAAACCAGTTGTATGTTCAGTTTGGGTTTGAGTTTCCGAATACCTGTATAAATTATGTTAAAGGGACGAATACCATTCTAATACCTTGTTCACTACTTAAATAAGAAACAACATCTGGATCAGATGTAACAATCTCCTGCGACATGTCTGCGCTACCAACCTAAACACATTTTGGGGCCTTCCCCGAACGGCAAGTAGCAGGATTGGGGTCTGCAAGCCTTGATCTGTTCATTGAATCGTTCAGGATCGAACTTCTCCGGGTCGGGGTAGTATTTAGGGTCGTGATGCAGCGCATACACCGGGATTACTACTTGCACCCCTTTCTCTAGTAGCGTCTTCGTGCCTGGGATCATGTAGGACTTAGTGCACGTCCTGAATAATGTTCCCCCGGCAGGATACATCCGCAAAGTTTCTAATTACAGAACATACATTTCAACACAATAATAAGATATGAGAACAATAAGACTAGTGAAAGCATGAAAAGTTAAAGTTTGAACTATTCGGAATTCTCCTTTTTGCTATTGTATTTAATCTAACTACCCGATCTTCACATGTGATGTATTTCGTAAAAACGACCATTCTTTCACCCTCTATTAACTCAGCAAACGAATTTATAACAATATTATTTTTACTGTTTATGAGCCGGCTCTCCATAGTTTAGGAGCTATAACGCTGTACGGACTAAAAGTAGCGTTATAGAGCCACCATTTTTTCTCACGACAGTTGTAATTTCTTATTTATAACTATATATCAAAACAAAATGGTGAACGTACATTTTAAATAGCCTATATGTTAACTGGACCTTCTAGCTATAATACATTCACGACCTTAGTTTACTTGGACGACAGCTCAGTTACTAGAAATAATCCCTAATATATCCCTACGTCAACAGCTGACATCTTTCACTTTGGAAAACTGTAATGAAAATGGATGGTAATGTATGAATTTGATAGTAAGCCACAGTAATTTTGGTCAATATTATTTATATATCTATTTGAGGTCGGGTAAAAAGCTTATTTATCGTTTTATTCCACTCTAAAAAATTATTATTAATACCACTTTCACAAAAACTTCTAACAAACATAGCTTCAAAATGGCAACCGACGAATTTAAACCGTGTGATTGAATGTGAGGGAAAAAAGTTATTTACAATGATGCACCCACGCAGTGGATAAACATATTTTATTCAGTTGAATATTTCGAAATACGATAAACTAATGATAAATAATTTACTATCTATATAAAAAATTAGACGTATTTTTTTCTCTTTTCCAAGTAAATACGACGCCTGTATTAAAAGGTATTAGTGTATGCAATATATTACAGATCATAGATAACATTCCAAAACGGAGAATAATTACGTTTAAAATATTGTTTCGGATTGGGTAAAACGAAATTATTAAAAGTTACAAAACAGTGTAAGAACACTTAAGTTTACGTTATTTTAAATGTAAAATATAACATGTAGTTAAAAAAACTTTAGATTTATAACAAAACAGTGATCTCTTACAAGTGTTACCAAACTAAAACCTAAACATATGATTTTTGAACCTATCATGGACAGACTTTATGTGCATGCGAGATTTCAGCACAATCGGTGCCGTGGTTTTTGAACGAAAGACTAACTTAGTGCATATGTTAGTAGGATTGTATTTCAAAGGCAACTGATATTAAAAACGAATTATAGCTAACCAGACAGGACCTTATCCAAGTACTCCATCTTGTGCACTGCCTCATACGTTATCTCTCCGCCGAACTCTTTGAGGAGCCTGTCGATCTCCTCCCTGAGGGTGTGTTGAATATCCGGGTTGACGGACAGCTCGTGGAGGCAGAACCCAATGGTCATAGACATGGTATCATAGCCAGCCAAAAACAACTCCAGACAGTGGAGAACCAACTGTTCATACTTCTTGTCTGTAAGACCAATAGCAGGTTAGTTAGAATTGTAGTCCCAGGTGTGGTGGACACATGATCACCAACTGTTCATACTTCTTGTCTGTAAGAACAATAGCAGGTTAGTTAGAATTGTAGTCCCAGGTGTGGTGGACACATGATCACCAACTGTTCATACTTCTTGTCTGTAAGAACAATAGCAGGTTAGTTAGAATTGTAGTCCCAGGTGTGGTGGACACATGATCACCAACTGTTCATACTTCTTGTCTGTAAGAACAATAGCAGGTTAGTTAGAATTGTAGTCCCAGGTGTGGTGGACACATGATCACCAACTGTTCATACTTCTTGTCTGTAAGACCAATAGCAGGTTAGTTAGAATTGTAGTCCCAGGTGTGGTGGACACATGATCACCAACTGTTCATACTTCTTGTCTGTAAGACCAATAGCAGGTTAGTTAGAATTGTAGTCCCAGGTGTGGTGGACACATGATCACCAACTGTTCATACTTCTTGTCTGTAAGAACAATAGCAGGTTAGTTAGAATTGTAGTCCCAGGTGTGGTGGACACATGATCACCAACTGTTCATACTTCTTGTCTGTAAGACCAATAGCAGGTTAGTTAGAATTGTAGTCCCAGGTGTGGTGGACACATGATCACCAACTGTTCATACTTCTTGTCTGTAAGACCAATAGCAGGTTAGTTAGAATTGTAGTCCCAGGTGTGGTGGACACATGATCACCAACTGTTCATACTTCTTGTCTGTAAGAACAATAGCAGGTTAGTTAGAATTGTAGTCCCAGGTGTGGTGGACACATGATCACCAACTGTTCATACTTCTTGTCTGTAAGACCAATAGCAGGTTAGTTAGAATTGTAGTCCCAGGTGTGGTGGACACATGATCACCAACTGTTCATACTTCTTGTCTGTAAGAACAATAGCAGGTTAGTTAGAATTGTAGTCCCAGGTGTGGTGGACACATGATCACCAACTGTTCATACTTCTTGTCTGTAAGACCAATAGCAGGTTAGTTAGAATTGTAGTCCCAGGTGTGGTGGACACATGATCACCAACTGTTCATACTTCTTGTCTGTAAGACCAATAGCAGGTTAGTTAGAATTGTAGTCCCAGGTGTGGTGGACACATGATCACCAACTGTTCATACTTCTTGTCTGTAAGAACAATAGCAGGTTAGTTAGAATTGTAGTCCCAGGTGTGGTGGACACATGATCACCAACTGTTCATACTTCTTGTCTGTAAGACCAATAGCAGGTTAGTTAGAATTGTAGTCCCAGGTGTGGTGGACACATGATCACCAACTGTTCATACTTCTTGTCTGTAAGACCAATAGCAGGTTAGTTAGAATTGTAGTCCCAGGTGTGGTGGACACATGATCACCAACTGTTCATACTTCTTGTCTGTAAGACCAATAGCAGGTTAGTTAGAATTGTAGTCCCAGGTGTGGTGGACACATGATCACCAACTGTTCATACTTCTTGTCTGTAAGATAAACAGATGGTAAAAGGTTTCCAACAAACGACAAATGTTACCTTTAAGACACTAAATTTTTGTTTGAACTGTGAAATGTGCAGTACTCAAGCAATGAGAGGATTATTTTGTATAGCTCATTGATTAATTTTTAAAATAAATGCATAGTATTTTAAAATTATAGTTTGCTTACCCCTTAGTAGTGTTATTTAAAGCTACTTACCCATGTCAAATAAGCCCTTGGTAGCCTTCTGAGGGAAAGAATCTTCAATCAAATCGTCACTAACAATCTCGCCCTTTTCCCTTAACTTCATCAGAAATTGTAAGAGGTCATTCCTGAACCAACCGTTCTTCTCGCGGTGCTCAATAGTCTCAGTCACAACTTTCTCAAAAAATTGTATCGGTTGACATCTACAATTCAAGGCCCTGTTTATAATTGTGAAAAAGGAAGCTATAATTTTAACGACCAGAGACCCTCCAGTCAACTCTTTAATTATTCTATGCCCCATCAGTCGAAACTCTGAGTCGGGGTTTTTCATACAATTTATTCTCTGTCCAAAAGCGAAAGAACACATCACATCTGTTGTGAAATCATATCCCAGAGCTTTAACTTCCAGATCTTCAGAACAGCGAACTTTCTCTTGAAGGAAGTCCATCATATCCTTGGCGGACTCGCTGAAAATATTAAACATGGCCTTGATCTTACTGGGGGTAACTGTTGGCGAAACACTTAGACGTAATTTTCTCCATTTAGGCCCAGCACTTAGGAATAAAGTTTTACTCAGAACTCCTCTTCCGGTTTCGGTATCTCTGAATCGATTATTAAAATGAACAAAATCTTTTACCAACACGTTTTTCACCAATTCAAGGTCACGGATTATAAATACTGGTTTTGTTAAATGGAAAAGTCCCCCAAATTGATGTCCATCCAACTTATCATATATTTTCTGATATATCATGTTAGTTGAGAGGCGCCCCAGTAATAGGTCCCCTATGTTGCCACAAGGAAAGGATGGTGGAACGCAGGGAATTCCTCTAAGTTTCCAGTAATTAAATTTGATAGAAAACCACCATCTAATGGCCCCATAGATGATCGCTACGAGTAGGACAACCTCCCAGGAGGAGGAATGGAATATCAGACCCATGGTGAAAACTCTGTAACATTAAAAGAGTGCATAAGCTCATTTATCACTAACATTCTCCAAGAAGGAAAAACTGTAACATCGCATTCACACCGGCAACATTAATAAAACAATATGTATTATCTTAAGATGGGTCATCAGGTATTGATAATATTAATGTACAAAGAGACCATAATATATTTGCTGCCATCATGTAAGGTGGTTCTATTCTCTGATTGTCTCCTTTATCCTGAAATTATTTCACTGTGCACTAGGTTTAATTTAAGGGGCTAAATGGCTGAGATAATGCCTAAAGTGGCAGGAGATTTTTAAAAAAACTATTATTATTGTTTATTCGACACTTATTAGTTGTATGGTTCTATAGCCATTAAAATAGGTGAAGTTTTGTAAATAATTGTTTAGTTAAAATTCCCTACATTGGACCATTTTTAATAAATAATTTTGAGCAGACTCGGTAACTACCTATATTACCACTCGATACCTCTGCTATTAATATGAGTGTGAGAAACTTACCTCACATTCCCTTCTACAATTTTGAAACAAAGAAATCTCAGAGGTGAATATTGTCCAGACTATCCCCATGGGTGGGGTTACATTAGACACGGAAAGGAGATATTTTGGACGTATGGAAAAAATTATAATAATTTATCCAAACAATGTACCAATTTATTCGCATAGTCAAAAACGTAATTTGAAAAGTTTACAACATATGCTTAAATGTGAAACACGCAAAGCTTAGCAAAGTTCATGTACAACTAATGTAGGTCTATACACTTTGCAATGCAACCATCTTTATTCCAGCTCCATCTTCTCAGGAGTGTTGGTAGCTATCATGCACCAATCTCGTTTCATAACACAGGTTAACTGTAGCCTAGGTCCCTTGGGGATGGGCCTAACACCTTCTGGTAAGACAGCACCTACCATCGCAGAGTCTGTTCAGAAATCAATGCAGAGCTTGGACCAAGAGTCAAAGGACTTTTTTAGGCTGCTTGGGTGCTGGGTACATTCCTCATTGGAGGGTATTATCCGACACTAAAGAAGACAAGAAGTCTTCATCAAAGATGTGTTCCTTGTCAAAGGGTATAATTCCGCAGTACTAAAACCAGATTTTACACTTTCCGGAGGATTGTTCCTCGGTCCAAGGCAGAAGTGTATAATTTTGGGAGTGCGTTTATGTTTAGTGCTACGTTTGGATTAAAATTCATACACGAGTTCTCAATTGCACTGAAGAATCTTTAACTGGACCAAATACACAATGATCCAATGGCTGCAGCTTGTAGGACGTGTGTGGGGAAAGTATCAGCACCAAAATCCTATTTCCCTGGTAAAACTCCAAGGCCTGAACACTCAAGTGTTGCACATGATTGTCCATTATCAGGAACACAGGGCTCTCCTTAGTGCACCACACACTGCTTTAAGAAACTAAAGGAATTTGCAAATTTTTCTGACGTAATTCAGCCCAATTTGTGCACTAGGTCAAGAACACCAACTAGAGACTCAGACCTCATGCGACTTTCATCGAAGTGCACCTAAGGGAAAAGGCCACACTCGAGAAAGTGCGTTGCCATTGGCGCATATTATCCCTACCTGTGGGAGAAGCTCCCCACGCTCCCGATAAGTGACCTGCCCCACCTATTTGCACCTCTTCTACCCAAAACTATTTTCAGTTTGAGGAACTGTGCCCAATCCAGTTTCGCCTATATTGTATATCCTATTCGACAGGAAACGGTGCTTCTTCAGGACAGTTTCGAGCTTATCGAAGAATATTCGCACCGTGGATCTGTTGAAATCTGTCATCCTCCCAAACTTGTCACCTCCAGTGTGTGTATGGAAAGGCAAGGTTGCCTTTTAATATAAGCTGAGAACCAGTCTTTGCCAGGTTATTTCTTCTCACCCCAAGTAGCTGGAACTAATAAACTTTTTTTTGGCACATTGGTACACCAATTTTCTGGTTGTTTTTGGAGTTAATCCCTAGAAAATGTCCGAACACAGCAAGTAGTACTAATCAAAATCATTTCCGGAATTACTCGTCTATTTATGAAGTTAGTGCTGCATAACATGTTGGCAAAAACACCTCTGGGGCTTTAAAAAAACCTAGTTATCACCATCAGGACTTATTCATCTTGTATTGGGCTGTTTAAATACGCAATGACATCCTTCTCTGTTCACCTTTTCAACTGCAATTTTGTTGTCCCCTTCTTTTGACTGCCTTCCCCCACTTTTTTGTTTATTTAAGGCCCTGCCTACCCATAAATGCACGGTTATAAAAAAAATTTTTTTAAAAAAATTTAATAATTCAACATTGTTCTTTTTATTTATTTTAGTAACATATCTGGGCATCTTTCATAATTCTTATGGAATTTTCAAACCATGCTAAAAATAGTTATTGAAATATTTTCATTAAAATGTTTCCATTTCAATGCATTTTAAATGGGAAAACAAAAATTATTAATGGATTTATTTATTTTCTTTGTACAATTAAGCTAGAGTGTTTGTTTATAACATATTATTTAATGAGTAATTTCTTTTTCTTTTTAGACATATTTTTTAATTTGGGTTAGCTTCAATAATCACGACGATATTGAGCTCTAACGACTCCCAAGTCGACCCTCTAGTAAAAATACATGGTTTTAAATACAACTTTTCCTTCTGCAACTAGTTGTCTTAGCTGATAATAGGTGCCGTTAGTATGATCATTACCCATTTACAAGCTAGTATCATTTTGCAAGCGTTGGCTAACCTGCTGTATCGGAATGCAGGCGGCAATGGAGGGTTAAACTAATCTCTGTGACCTTCTTGAGTCAAAGAAACATTAATATCATGTACGTTAGGATAAGAAGGGCCAATGTCCAATTATGAAAATTTGCGTAATTAAATATAAACAATTAAACATCTTAATATATTCAGTAACTAAAATACTCACAAAGTCTTCCTGCTGTGTGAATAAATATAGTTGGTCCCTACTTACTTCAATGAGAGTATTGCTCTAGTAATACATTATTTTCAAAGAAAAAGCCACATGCTTTTCCATACACAAAGTTTTATGACATTAGCCCTTATTTAACTGAGGCAGTAAAACATGTAAAATTCTTCACTCTTATCTTATATGCTTTCTTGAGTTCTCTCATTCTTGAGCACTACACGTTGTAATAATAAGTGTTAATATTCAAAGTATAGGAAAACTACTGTACATTACTGGCTTCAGATCCTGAAGTCCCAAGTTCGATCCCCAGTGCCCCTAATTCTGTCTGTGAAGCAGTGTCTGAAACGGAACCAAAATCAACCTCGTGAGGACAAATGAGGAGATAATTGAATGAATAAGTAGCGCTTCAGTCTAGAAAACTGAAATAGAAGTCTGGAGGGCTCGTTGTGCTAACCACATGGCACCCTCAGCTTGAAAATGTTGGCCCTATCTTTGCCAACATACGGCAGCCTCTCGATTGGTATAGCCTGCTTGCAGGCTGACACCATGGAGATATTACTCAAGTTAAACTCTACCAATAGGATAAAAAATTATTGCCAAAAACATTTATTTCTGGAAAATTGTGTAAATCCTATAGATGTTTGAAAACTGTAAACACCGTATTAAATAACAGATACCCACTTCAGTGGCTGAGTGGTCTAAGGTGTCACTAGTGTTAAATTGGCCTGCTGATAGCGGAGCCCTTGGGGTGCAAATCCTGGTCGAGTCTATTGGGGTAGTTTTTCCTAAATTGTTTCCCCATCTTCCAAAATAAAAATGCTGGTAGATAACCTCTCAAATGCTTCTTTCCTCATTACCACCCAATTAGATTATCATATATGCGTATAACATGAACAGGTAGTATGACGTGGTGATATCAGTAATAAAAATAACAGATATATTTATAGTCAAAATTGTTATAGTCTTCGAAATGAAACTGCTTTTAAAATATGTTATTGCCTCCTTAGCCTTTAAATTTTAAAAATTAGCCAAAGCACAGTGGCCAAATTTAGCACATTAAATTTTAGTTATTTTTTATTTTACCTGCTTACTAATAAACTCAAATAAATGGTACGAAAAAATCGTAAGCTACATACTCTCTCGTATAGGTTATTATAGTTAGTGACAAAATCTTCAAAAATAAGTTATCTCTAATTTTACCTTAAATAAATTTTTCTCTGATAAATAAGTGTACATTATTATTTATCACTACCCTCACCAGATATTTATTTGAAAAAATTTCAATAGTGGTACAACAGCATTAACCTGGAGTCACGTGACACTTTGATATGCTAATTACTCAAAATGGGTACGGGTACAAAACTTTCTCTTTGTGGTACAAAACGGTACAGAACTAGTACAAAACTTTGGCATGAAAAAATTCAAAAGTGGTACAACAGCATTAACCTGGAGTCACCACTTTGATATGCTAATTACTCAAAATGGGTACGGGTACAAAACTTTTTCTTTGTGGTACAAAACGATACAAAACTAGTACAAAACTTTGGCATGAAAAAATTCAAAAGTGGTTCAACAGCATTAACCTGGAGTCACCACTTTGATATGCTAGTTACTCAAAATGGGTACGGGTACAAAACTTTTTCTTTGTGGTACAAAACGATACAAAACTTTGGCATCAAAAAATTCAAAAGTGGTACAACAGCATTAACCTGGAGTCACCACTTTGATATGCTAATTACTCAAAATGGGTACGGGTACAAAACTTATTTATGTTACAAAACGGTACAAAACTATTACAAAACTTTGGCATCAAAAAAAGTTCAAAATCAAAAGGGGTACAACCGCATTTACCTGGAGTACGTGGAGTACTCACTTTGATATGCTAATTACTCAAAACGGGTACGGGTACAAAACTTTTTCTTTCTGGTACAAAACGGTACAAAACTAGTACAAAACTTTGGCATCAAAAAATTCAAAAGTGGTACAACAGCATTAACCTTTGAGTCACCGCTTTGATATGCTAATTACTCAAAATGGGTACGGGTACAAAACTTTGGCATCAAAAAAGTTCAAAATTCAAAAGTGGTACAACTGCATTAACCTGGAGTCACCACTTTGATATGCTAATTACTCCAAATGGGTACGGGTACAAAATGGTACAAAACTAGTACAAAACTTTGGTATAAAAAAATTCAAAAGTGGTACAACAGCATTAACCTGGAGTCACCACATTGATATGCTAATTACTCAAAACGGGTACGGGTACAAAACGGTACAAAACTAGTACTAAACTTTGGCATCAAATAGGTTCTAAATTCAAAAGTGGTACTACAGGCTAATGGACGTCTAGCTGACTGAAATGGATAAGCTAATTTTTCTGCTCGAGAGTGTGATTGTATCTTGACGTTATGTCTCCTCCCCACGTTTAGTCAAACTTGGTCGCCTACACACTTTACGGTCTGCACTACACTTCTTATCTCTCTCAGTTCTTGGAAAAAGTTTGCTTGCTGCCTTTACTGATTACCGGTCGTGGTCGCCAGTCTCCCAATTGTTTAAACAATCCAGTAATTCTGCCAACCTGATGGCTGGAATCCACCAGTTTGTATAACGTTAGCAACGCCATCTATTTTGATAGCTGAAAGCTCAACACACCGCCAGAGAGGGTAGGCAGGGCCTTAAGTTCGAACCATCTATAAATGAGCCATAAATCATACGTCTTAATCATTATCTATAATAATAAAAGGAAGTGTTTGTCTGTCTATGTGTTTGTTTGTGTGCGATGTCCAGCCAAATCTAAGGCACGCAGAGGTTTTAAATTTTTAACATAGGGTCCGAATCCCCCTCGAAGACAGATTTTAAAATCTTTAATTAGCTTTTTAATTAAGCTATTTTAAACAAATTTTTAACGAAAATATTTTTAATTTGGTTTAGAATTACGTTTCAAAGATAACGTTTCAAAATGAAATCGAGCATCATTGGGCGGTGGGCGGAGGGTGGTCTTATATAATTCTTATACCACAGTGGGTCACGGGAAGCGCCTTTGCAGAATTGCTAGTTTATAAGTATTTGTAAACAAAGCAAAAGTGTGGACACATTGGACAGCTGTCCAAAGAACCCCCAAGTCTGTCCAATGTAACCCCTTGTGTTAAAGCAAAGCAAAGCAAAGCAAAACAAAATAAATTATTTGTGCCATCCTTAAAAAAGGCTGATTTGATTTTTGCATAGCATTACTTTATTATAAACACCTTCAGTAATGCATCAAATAAATTACAAAAAAAAAGTAATAAAGTATCTAAATCAAAACAATAAGCGAATGAAAATATCGAACAGTAATATATAAACATTTATAAACTTGTCTCACCTCTTCAATTAGGAATGTGAGACGCCCCACTGTTTCGTGTAAAAATAACCACAAAGTACATTAACAATGGTACCAGCCTCAGCAGTATGGCGGCCATTTTAAGAGTGTCCAATGTAACCCCATGTTAAGATTATCCCCGACCTCCCTTACATAATCTTTATTCGTGTCAAGCACATAACAAATATCACTAACATTAATTATATATATAAAACCTTATTTAGTTTAAAGTTTTACATTTCGGGGGAGATCACAATGCACGTACTTACAGTTTTATAGAGTTGAGGCCATAGATAGAGACTAAAGGAAGAAACCCAATATGAGCAACCAGCCTGTCACGTAGATAACCCACTATGTGCTGTCAGTATGTCTGTGGCCACAAGGAGGAATTGATTTTCCTCTCAAGTCTGTGTGTGTTTTTTTAAAATAATGAATCTATACGAGCTTCTAATAGAAGCAGTGAGAGAGTTTCCATTCATATTTGATGTCCCTGATCTCAGCTACGACGACAACAGGATGGACAACGCATGGCAACAAACATCAGAAAGTTTTGATGACTTGAAAGGTAATATTTTTTTACGGTTGACCATATTCCCTCCTCTTCTGAGATATGAAATGCACCCAGAACATGTGTTTAATGGCGCTTATTTTCAAGCTCCTCCTCCTCACAAACTGCACCCAATACCATGAACTCCTCTTAGGATGAGCTGTCCATAGTGGGTTTCCTCCTATTTAAGAATAGTTGCCGCCACTGCCCGATCAACGACTTTTCTCGGCATGCTATCTCTCTCTCTCTCTCTCTCTTTCTTCAACAATTCCTTGTGTTACTTCAACCCTACAATTGTTAGTGGGGAATTGGCGAGAAAATGATCAAAATGGTAGGAGCCAAATTGCCTGCCTGTCCATCATGAATTACTCACATCTTAAACGCGGAAATTAAATTAAACTTATGTGAAAATTAATAAGTGACAACTAAAAGAAAATGGCGTGGCTTTAAAAGATGAATAAAATGGTAATATAAAAGGTTTGAATATTATTTACGTTAAAAGGTTTAATTTTAAACAAACATCGTGGATAAAGAACGCCACCTCGTTTTATACCAATCAGTAGTTTCACCTAGGTTAGATAAATATTAATAAAACTGATAATAATACATAATTATGTTAGTAATTATTAGTATGAATAGAAAACTATTTTCCATGAACCTATACATAATATAGACTTGTAAACATAATTTAAAAACTGTATTTTATACTCCTTCAAATCCGCTTATTCAATTAATTTCAATTGAGTTTTATTTAATTTAATCGTAATCAAATTTTACCAAAACATACGTTATGACCATATTTAAATTTAATAGCTTCAACTAAGCTTGATTAACTCAACATATATTATCTCTAAACATAAATTTTAATAATTATTATTATTATTTATTATTATTATATTTCTCAAAGGAAAGTGTGTTGCGTTATATTAATATTTAAACACTATTATTTAAAAAAAAATCTTGTGCTTATCACTAACCAAATTACTATTTATTTTAGACTCTTCTATTAGATCTAAGCAACAAATTTTATGATTTTCATTTTGTTCTAGTGCCGATTTAATGTATAATTTAAATCGTTTTGATATGTAATGTGTATTAAAGTAATTCCACTTACGATTTGATCTTTATTTCAAACAATCTTAAGGAACCAGTAGGAACCAAGTGACTATCGACTTAGCACAAGCAATAGGAATAAAGTGAATACATTATTTTATATCGCACACACCGACCTACGAATGAGCAAAAAATGTAACTAAACTGAAAAAGATACAAGTGTAGATAAATTATATCTAATCCTCCTAATTAATTTGGCTGGTTAACCTTTAGAGACCTGGATGAGGTGGACTGGATACAACTAACTCAAGGTTGGGAGGAACAAGTGTTGTACTTAAGTAAGTGCGACAGTTAACCTTCGAGTTTTTAATGTCAAAGTAAGAATGTACGCCTTTAAATAGATAAGCCCTGCGTGTAATTAGCCACGATAAGGAAACAAATTACTTACTACAGCTGAACCCAACTTTTGTGTCAACAATCAACTCTTGTATCAACAATCAACCCCTGTATAAACTATCAGCTGTGCCTATTGGTCATTTCCAGGCCCGGATTAAGGCATGAGTAGTGTTGAAATGACAGTTCCAGGCCACTTTCTCCCATAAGGTTAACATTGATCCACCTCCCTGAATGAGGAGGATCACTTTCTCCTGGGCAAACCCCGAGTCAAAACATTTTTCACCCCCTCAACTACCAACCCCTCCCCTACAACTCCCTCTCCTACCACCTCCCCCCCCTTCTCATCTCATTCTGGTGTATTTCCCTCGGTCTATAAGTTTCCCATATAATCTCAATGTTGTTGTTACATAATCACTTCTAAAACAGTTTATATTTTTCTCACAAAAGCCGATTTTGTTATGAAGAGTCTAAACAAAAGGTTTTATAATACACTCCCCGTGTTGTAAACGCATATGACCTTGCCAGGTTGGTAAGCTTGGTAAAAGATTTGAACAGTTCTTACATAGGAAGATCATTTTAACCAAATGTGTTTTATGAAAATCAACAGATGAAATATTAACTATAGAGCCGTGTTTTATGAGAATAAGTAAATAAAATCTTAATGATAGTTGACTTGAAAGATATTCACCAACATTTCTCTAGACGTGGAAGTCAAATTTCACACAAGAAAAAAAGAGAATTTGACTAAATCCTCCACAGAATACAACAAATGTTAAAGTCCTTTTATCGAATTATAAACACTATTTATCTGTGAGTAATAAATATGTGTGTGCACAATTATTTCACAACCAACAAACGACTTCTCTATTTTAGATTTCACTATTATATTTAGTATATACTATTATATTATATTTAACAGTTTCATTTTAGCTTTGTGCCGATTTAATGAATAACATGTTATTAGAGTTTAAGAAATTTCACCTACGATTAGTTTTATATTTCAATTAAACTTAACTACTTTACCTAAATATACAACAGATAAATCACCAGACTATCAACATACACAAGAAATAGAAATAAAGTAAGTTTTTTATTCTATAGCACATGTATATATTTATATGTGAGCTAAATTGGTAACTAGACTGGTATAGATATAAGTCTTATTAAGATAAAATCCAAACAATTTTAAATATTTAATTTGTTGGGTCTTTATAAAAATTGACCCTTCGTGCGTATTAGCATGATAAGCAAACATGTTGATTGTTTATAGCCTTGGATTCTTTCACGACCAACATAATCTACCTGTAAACTATGTCACCTTTGGGGCCCCTTAAGCGACTCAAAAACCAATCAAAGTTACCTCAATCACCCTTTGTTTTTGGAATCTATTTTCACTTTCTCTCGACACTTCAGAGATAAAGTATTGTGATCGTAAAAATAAAAATCGAACTCAAGATTTTGAAACGAATCAATGCCCTTGATCGTCTGTCTGTACTCCGGGCCAGAGCCGAAACTACTTCACCGATTGGGCTAAAACTTGGTTTCTGGTGTTTCCATAGGGTCCCCACGAGGGGGCTTTAACATTAATATCTAACCCTAAATTTAAGGGTAGTTTACTGAAGGACAAAAAGAGAAACAAATCTATTTTCTCAAAATTCGCTTTAACGATTTTGATTAAATTTTATTTATAGACACGGTTTATTATTTTAAACATGATAAACATTCTCAATTTCTTATTTAAATGATTTTGAGGGTACTTAAACATAAAGGAAATTTTCAAATTTTCATCATTTCTCCGCAACTATTTGAGATACGAAATAATTTATTATTGAAAAGTTGTAGTTCTATTAAAGATAACAGTCTTTTATTTGAAATATATTTTTATAGAACTAATAATTTCTTAGCTATAAGAGTATATATATATATAATATATATATAATAAAACATACATACATACAACATCTTTTAATTCATGTCTTTGAAAACTAATTTAATTCTTATGCTCTTCGGTTGACAAAGATGTTGATCTTTTCTCAATTTTTATGTATCAGTGTTCCTAGTTCCTAATGCCATGGAGTAAGTAACAATGTATATTGGGTGACCTGGCTGGGGGTCCGGGGATCAATCCTTGCTCCCGGCACAGATTTATCTTAATGCCAATCTTATTCCTTTTTAGTCGCACATTTAGCTCACATATATATGCGTTCTAAAATAAGTACATAATGTAAATCCCCCTCTTTTACACGGTGCACGATAACTATCGCTAACTACAACTCTACCGTGGCACAATTGGTAGTTATTGACTTGATAGACACCGAGGGGTGAGGGGTTGGAATCCTGGAGGATTGGGTGTTGCGTGGGAGTTACGAAGATAGTGGCGCTCCAAGTGAAATACAAGACTACCACTATTTATTGATGGATTGTCTAAGTATACAGTATTACAGCAAGGATTGAACAGCACACGACGTGGGAGTTTCGCGCTAAGGAAAGCGCGTGACCATGGTTTAACTTTCGAACAATCATCTCTTGATGTGATTTTTTTTAACGATCATAATACTTGCTGTTTCCGAGATGTTGCATGCGTGTGTTGTACGTTGCAGATTGTTGATCGAATTCAACGACATCAAGGACAGCGATGTCGGATTCAACGGGACGACAGTGGATGCTATTGGGCTGTTCAAGAAATGATCCTGATCATACCGCCCATCCATTTATACACTATGTTGTCCACTTGGGGCAAAATAAATACTTCCTTTAATGATGGGTTATTTTATTTATACACTATGTTGTCCACTTGGGGCAAAATAAATACTTCCTTTAATGATGGTTTATTTTATTTGAGTGGTGCAACCTCAATTCACACTGACGGGCAGCAGTCCTACCATCACGTATTACACTATGGCCCTATATTATAATCTGCACCATAGAGGAACCATCCAAGGTAGGCTAGTTATCTTTCATTGTAAACAAAGGGAGCACCGATAGTTAGCAAGCTTACCTTGGATGGTTCCTCTATGGTGCATTTCATAAGATAGGGTCATAGTGTAACTCATCAAGGTAAGATTGTAAACAAACATTCTAACCTCCATGGAGCCTACTTGAAACATTCCCTAGTAACAATAGATATGATTATTTTTGTATGTGTATTATTATTAATTTCTTTATATTTCTCTAATAATGGTTTGGATTAAAAGTAACATGTACTCGTATTAAAACAAAGTTCAGCAAGTTTAAGTGTAATGGCTCATCTACAACCAACATACCGCTTGTCGTACTCACAATTACACAATCCCAAATACACTCGTAATTACGCTTCTCTTAAATACAAAATAAACTGTCTACAATGAAAAGTCGTAAGACGTAATTTCAACCAATAGGAACAAACATCAATGATGACTGTTAAAGTCAAATTCATATTAATGTTTTCAAATAAGAAATAAATATTTAAATGGTTAAATACACATGATTTTAATTGAAAATCCTGTATTCATTACTATACATTTCCAAGCGTTGTTATCATAGACCAAATAACTTCATATTATTTGACTTTAGTAGTCCATCCATATTGGTTTTTTTTATTGGCTGAACGCAACTATATAAACACAAGAGATGGAACATTGTTCATCTCCTCCCGACAAACTGGTCCGACATACGATTGTGTTTGCGTAAGATATTGTAGACAGACAAAACTGCGTTATTGCGTAGTTGCGAGTCCGACAAGCGGGCGCGTTTGGTTGTAGACGGGTCATAAAGAGACAATGGGCACGGCCATTATAAGAGGTAAAACGTATAAATAAAAATACAACTATCAACTAACCCATTGAGGAAAGTAAGACTTATGAAAGATGTAGAACATCAGGAAGATGATGAGTTGGAGGAGAAAGGCAAGTCTTCTTGATCATCAACATATCCAGATGTAGGCGTGGATCTCTACTCCAGTTTATATTTACCCTTCAAGGAGACCGCAAACAGTTGTAAAATATATATTAAGGTGGCCTCAATCAGGGAGAATGTATCAATCGCTGTCAGGCCTAAAATATAGTGAATAGTATGTGCCGTTTTCTTGAATTATTTCTCAATTCCATCTAGGCTTATACTCCCTTTCCCCACTCACCTATAACCACTCTTTGTAATGTCAATAAAAAAGAAGGGAGAGAAAACTATGAAAATTCTTGTCTCGAGGTAAAGAGGAAAGCTCGCTGCTAGTTCTCAAATATCTTAACAATTACTGTATTTGTTAGAGGAAGGTCATCAAGTCTAGTCTCATATCTCTGTAAATATAATTAAAAAGTCGTTGAAAATGTATCAATGCCACATTTTCTTCTATTTATGAAACTCAAATTATAGGGCTGTTTGTAAAAAGAGTCCTGTTGAAACCCTTAGAGTTTATTTTGCAGTGAACTATGTTTCAAAATAAAGTATCATAGAGTTAAATACTGCGTTGAGAGCTGAATGTCTGCGCGGCAATTTCTTGCTTACCCTTAAGATTTGAGTTAGTTTTTCGAGAGCCATTAATTAGTTAAAAAGTTATTGTAAACACACACAAGTTTCCCAAAATAAAGTTACTGTGGTTCCGCTGTGGCCTCGATGTGAAGAGACGCTCTGATGAAGGATGGAGAAAAAATACACCCTCTTCATATGAATGTGATCTAATAGGGCGTATCTTATAGCTCACAGTACACCATCAATAATGAGAATACAACCGTTTATAAGGAAACGCAATAGATAGATGTTTATTTCTTAAAGGTGGCCTAACACAGGGGCAAGAGGGGACCTTTCGGCTCATGGAGACCGCATGTAGCCTAACGGATCCTTCCTTAGTCCGTACACAAAGTTGTCAAATGTCTGGTAAATGTACCACACGCAAGAGAATATTATCCGATCTTGGTAAAACATTATAAAGTACTAACGTGTGAAAAGTTAGTGGACATTTTATTTTGCAGACCCTTTTCTTTTTCCTACACTGGACATTTGAAACTATTTGAAAATAGTACAGCGAAATAATATTTGAACGTATTTCTAGGCCACATCACTCGTAGCCCAGTAGTGGAGATATTAGCCGGTACTAATGTACCAGGGGACGTACTAATGTACTAACAGTACATCCTTTCCGTGGAGGCTCTTTCCATGTCGAGATGATATGAGGTGATGGTGATAGTGAGTGTGAGGGTGATAGTGAGTGTGAGGGTGAGGGTGTGGAACCATAGGAAGCTCTTAAATCTAATATAAACCTAATTCATCAAACCCTCGTGACCGTTGGGGCAATTTCCCTTTAAAAAAAATTAGCCATGGCACCAGCCGGGAATTGAACCCGGATTCTTATTCCCATAGCCAGGTGCATTAAACTGTGGTTTCCCTATATGAGGCCCAGAAATCAACCCCTCAGTTTCCGAGCTATAAGCAAAGGTGCTCTAAAGTAAAAACCCTAGAAAGACCGTCCAGTGAGCCGTACCGTTTCTGTTCATTCTATCGGTCATTTGCACAAGATGGCTCAACAAATAGTACCTAATGATTGCATAATGTGTCGTTATCTGTGGACTGCTAACCACTCCAATTCACGAGTCGACCAGAGATTGTAATCTCAAAACAACAACTTACAACTCTCGAGAAACTATATAAAAGGAGGCAAGTAGCCCTTGTTGTTCTGATCAAACCTAAACAAACTTAAGTGAGCTACAAGAAACTAATTAATCGTTATAATATATACTCTCAACAATTACCATCAGCGGTGAGTAACAAGCAAACCTTTATCTGTTATCTGTTATCAGGTCCATAGTGTGTGTGTTAATACAGTTTGACCGACAATGTTCTAGTTGCCTTCATCATGCCTTTGTTCCGACTGGAGACCAACGTCCCTAGAAGCAAGATCACTCCTGAGTTTCTGAACCTGACCAGGGAGGTCTTGTCTAAGTCTTTAGGCAGGGAAATAGAGGTATGATAATACGTCCATGGAGTACAAACATGATTCCGGGTACACGATCGTCTTAACGTTCACTTGATGTAAATAAACTGGTGTAGGGTTTGGAATTCATGTAACAACTTTACCAAAACAAAAAGGCAATGAATTTGGATTGTTTGAAAACTAATTGTTCACTCAAATGGAACCCGATCGTTTGGATCTGATTAGGCTGCAAGTGCTTGCAATAGACGCTTTACTGCAATTACAGAATAAAATGTAACTCCTTAGAGTTTGTGGCGCTGACAAACTCTACCGTAGAAGTTGTTTGCATTCCACGAACAAACAAACAAATGTATTAATAAATAGTTCTCTTGCTCTCAACATGATTGGCTGTCCCCTGGAGATATCTTAAATTAAATTAACGTTAGGTGAGAGTTAAGTTAACTGCATCGTGATGTCTTGAAACATAAGGCGAACACTTACGTTGCTCTACGTTAAGTTACGTGGCACATTAAGTGAACGTTAAGTTTATCGTGATACCAGAATAAATCCAATCGAGAGGCACCTTTCGTAATCATTTGATCTTATAACTTTCTGTGATACGTGTAAATGTTGGTCTGTAAGATGTCATTTAATCGTCTCCAAATGTTTATTAACGTTTATGTTGACCGAACCACCAACCCCATTGTTAGTGTGGGTATTTGTCACCAGGTGTCTCTTTCTTACTGGCTCACTGTTAGTTCTGACGAATCAACCCCCCCCCCGGTTTGTGGTATCCAAAGAAACCTATTGTTATTAATTTTATCAATTTCTTGTATCAGGACAAGAAAGGCATTTTAATCGAATATAATGGTTTTAGTGTTTTTGTGTACTTTTTGCATTTTAATAATATGAGTAGAAGTATCGAAATAAAAATATTGAGTAAAAATCCATTGGTATAGAAAGAAAGTATCGATATTAGTAATATTTGAGCCTTTCAAAAGCCAAAATTATCAACTCCACCAAACAAAAAGTGGAGAAAAGGGATGGTATTCATGATCTGATTATATTAACTACACTCAGAAGCAATACATAGTGCTGCCTTCTCTTGATAGGATAATAAGTTACAGAGTTGGTCATTTTGTTTCTGAATAGTTCCTCATTAATCACACTCGAGTATTACTAAAATAGAGAATTTCTAAAAAACAAAATGGAGTTGATCCGTTTGGCTTCTGAGAGGCCCAGAACGCACGAAGAATGTTAGTAGCAATTGAAATGAAATCTTACGGCAGAATTTCTAAAAGCGAGATCACTCTGAGAGCAAATAACACACACAAAAATGACAAATTTATATATTCAGTAAAAATGAAGGATATTTTGTAAATTGTGAAAATTCCTCCCGGACACCGGACAAAGGGTTGAAATGTGGGACTTGTCCTAGAAACAGAGTACGTCCGGCAACCCTTAGCGCGAGTAACCGCCCCTGATGATCAAATGAAGGAAAATCTTCTTTTCATAGTTGAAGCTTTAAAAAGAATTAAAACATATTTTTTGAAGAGTCAAAAATTTATAGTAGCGTTTTAACGTTGTATTAGTGCTATTTTATTATTAAGTATTTAGGTTATCTATCAAAAGTGACCGCGGTAGATCACCTTTTCTGACGCATTAATTTGTGAGATTAGACATAGCAGCATTTATAGCTGACAAATAAAAGGTTCTTCCTGCGAGAATCAGATTATTTCCACGTCGGAACATCAAGGTAAGAATTTGAGATCAAATAATCCAGGTCTAGTCAGGAGTATGAATGTATTTATTTCTATAGATGTTCCTACATATTACTAAGACATCTTGTAGTATATATCTAGTCCTTGTATCTTACTTTGATTTCTATTCCTTTATCTTGAAATCCAATTAATAATTTTATGATCTACTATTACATAGGAATGAGGCCCCTTAACCTAATTTAAATCTAACTTAAAACTAATGCAGTTACAGCTTGGATATTACACGTTGACCCACTGGATGGTTTTACTGCCGGTTTGATGCTGCTACTGGCTGAATTGTCTGGCTGCGTGATAGCTCTTTATGCCACTTAGCCCTGGGTGTTGCGTGACAACCTGCCGTCAGGCCAGTCGATGTCCTGCTCGCCCGTCAGTGCTGACCTCAGATCACACTTATTGCCAGGTGGTCTGAGGTCATGGGGATCCTTAGTTGATCCAGCCATCCTTCCCCTGCATGTATCTTTGCTGTTATGTTTTGCCTGCCAGTATATCAGGAGCAGGCTCAGGTCGTCAGAGACATTGCTGCCCCTGGAATCCCGGACTCAAACTCCTGCACTCGGAAGACCTCTCCAGGATACTTAGAGAGCTTTTCCATATCCCAAAGCTACTATATTGAATCCTAGGTCTTGTGTTTTATGTTTTCCCCCTGTCCGCCTCGTCTACCTGTAGTCTGTCCTCTCAATCACTGTCGTCATCCGTGTTGTTGTCCTCGTCTATCCTACTGTCTCTGTTTCTCTTCCTTGGGTTTGTAAATACAAGGATAAGTCAGGAGTATCAGCCTCTCATCCCTATGTTCCAGAATTGTCACGTGGAAGTGATCCCCGACCTGCTCATAGCCTGGGACGATTCCCCTGCTCCATCAGGTAACGCCTCACTCCTGTGTGTCGGATATCTGAGTCCTGAAAGCAACATTAGACACGCTGCTGCCCTCTCTGAACACCTCTTCGAACATCTCGGCATCGCCAGTGATAGGTGGGTACTACTAGCTCTTATTGATCAGATAGAATCGCCAGTGATAGGTGGGTACTACTAGCTCTTCTTGATCAGATAGAATCGCCAGTGATAGGTGGGTACTACTAGCTCTTCTTGATCAGATAGAATCGCCAGTGATAGGTGGGTACTACTAGCTCTTCTTGATCAGATAGAATCGCCAGTGATAGGTGGGTACTACTAGCTCTTCTTGATCAGATAGAATCGCCAGTGATAGGTGGGTACTACTAGCTCTTATTGATCAGATAGAATCGCCAGTGATAGGTGGATACTACTAGCTCTTCTTGATCAGATAGAATCGCCAGTGATAGGTGGGTACTACTAGCTCTTCTTGATCAGATAGAATCGCCAGTGATAGGTGGGTACTACTAGCTCTTCTTGATCAGATAGAATCGCCAGTGATAGGTGGGTACTACTAGCTCTTCTTGATCAGATAGAATCGCCAGTGATAGGTGGGTACTACTAGCTCTTCTTGATCAGATAGAATCGCCAGTGATAGGTGGGTACTACTAGCTCTTCTTGATCAGATAGAATCGCCAGTGATAGGTGGGTACTACTAGCTCTTATTGATCAGATAGAATCGCCAGTGATAGGTGGATACTACTAGCTCTTCTTGATCAGATAGAATCGCCAGTGATAGGTGGGTACTACTAGCTCTTCTTGATCAGATAGAATCGCCAGTGATAGGTGGGTACTACTAGCTCTTCTTGATCAGATAGAATCGCCAGTGATAGGTGGGTACTACTAGCTCTTCTTGATCAGATAGAATCGCCAGTGATAGGTGGGTACTACTAGCTCTTCTTGATCAGATAGAATCGCCAGTGATAGTGGGTACTACTAGCTCTTCTTGATCAGATAGAATCGCCAGTGATAGTTGGGTACTACAGCTCTTCTTGATCAGATAGAATCGCCAGTGATAGGTGGATACTACTAGCTCTTCTTGATCAGATAGAATCGCCAGTGATAGGTGGGTACTACTAGCTCTTCTTGATCAGATAGAATCGCCAGTGATAGGTGGGTACTACTAGCTCTTCTTGATCAGATAGAATCGCCAGTGATAGGTGGGTACTACTAGCTCTTCTTGATCAGATAGAATCGCCAGTGATAGGTGGTACTACTAGCTCTTCTTGATCAGATAGAATCGCCAGTGATAGGTGGTACTACTAGCTCTTCTTGATCAGATAGAATCGCCAGTGATAGTGTGGTACTACTAGCTCTTCTTGATCAGATAGAATCGCCAGTGATAGTGGATACTACTAGCTCTTCTTGATCAGATAGAATCGCCAGTGATAGGTGGGTACTACTAGCTCTTCTTGATCAGATAGAATCGCCAGTGATAGGTGGGTACTACTAGCTCTTCTTGATCAGATAGAATCGCCAGTGATAGGTGGGTACTACTAGCTCTTCTTGATCAGATAGAATCGCCAGTGATAGTGGGTACTACTAGCTCTTCTTGATCAGATAGAATCGCCAGTGATAGGTGGGTACTACTAGCTCTTCTTGATCAGATAGAATCGCCAGTGATAGGTGGATACTACTAGCTCTTCTTGATCAGATAGAATCGCCAGTGATAGGTGGATACTACTAGCTCTTCTTGATCAGATAGAATCGCCAGTGATAGGTGGGTACTACTAGCTCTTCTTGATCAGATAGAATCGCCAGTGATAGGTGGGTACTACTAGCTCTTCTTGATCAGATAGAATCGTCTGGAAGGTGAAACAATTTGATGGGCCTGTGTCGTCTGCAAGACTTTTTGGTTTTAAAATTAACTATTCAACATTGGAACCTGAGGACCACCCAGTTTGGAAAATGTCTATGATTGAAACATTCTTACAAGTACACAACTCCCAAGACTCCATGGTCATTAGACACCACAGATAAACACTTCAGTGGACCTCTTTCTAAAGTGAGTGAAGGTTTCATCAGTATCCTCATCTCGGTGGTAAAGTTCTTGCCTCCGGACCAGATGTTCGTGGGTTCGAACCAAGTTAGTGTCCGCTTATTTCTCTTGAGCGACAAAACTCCGTGGAACAGCTTCCTTCCTAGGGGAAGTAAAGCCGTCGTTCTCGTGTCGATTGTGGTTCGTAAGAGAACCCTGGAATGGGAAAATACCTTTCCTGTCAAAATTGGTAGGCCCTTTAGCTCTTGCTTGTAGAGATCATCGTAAGCTGAAATAATCAGTCTATTCAGGAATGCACCTCAAATAAGTAAAACTAGTGTCCTCAACAGCAGTAAGATGGCTATTACGATGTTCCAACCCCAGATACAGTCAGGAGGTCCCAGGGAGGTCTCAGGGTGGAAACAGGTACGTCACACGACACCACAACCAAGAGGGAGGATCTATACAAAAACAACCCTGCCCGTGTGTCAAACAGAGTCTATGTTGTATGTTTCAGAGTCTATGTTGTATGTTTCAGAGTCTATGTTGTATGTTTCAGAGTCTATGTTGTATGTTTCAGAGTCTATGTTGTATGTTTCAGAGTCTATGTTGTATGTTTCAGAATCTATGTTGCATGTTTCAGAGTCTATGTTGCATGTTTCAGAGTCTATGTTGCATGTTTCAGAGTCTATGTTGCATGTTTCAGAGTCTATGTTGTATGTTTCAGAGTCTATGTTGTATGTTTCAGAGTCTATGTTGCATGTTTCAGAGTCTATGTTGTATGTTTCAGATTGTTGATCGAGTTCAACGACGTCAAGGACACGTATCTCGGCTGGTCTGGGTCGACAGTGGCTGATATATTCAAGAAATGATCCTAATGAGATCTTTTATCTATGTTAACTTTTATAAACCATGTAAGTGTCCTCTAAGGGCAAATTAAATATATCCTATTATAATTTTTGATTTATTTGAGTGATATACCATCTGTTTACCCTGAAACGTAGCAAGCTTATACCTTACATGGTTACACTGTGGTGGCAGTTTATGAGATAGGGTCGTAGTGTAATCCGTCAAGGTAAAATTACTTGCTATTTTCAGGGTAAATGGAGTATCCATATTAAGGCTGTCCAAAGTGTCCACTAGGGATGAGGAGGATATTTTAGTAAAAGTGACAGCATTTTCCTGGAGAGGATTCAAGGTAGCTGATGAGGCAATGAATGTACACCAGGAAGCTCAGAATCATGAACGCCATAATCCTGACAGTTTAATTATTTAGTCATTTATTTTTGTTTTACATGCACTTAACACACACTAAGGGCTACTAGAGGCGGTGTTCGCAATCCTAGTGAACTCCTAATCCACCTTAGCCTTCTGCAGTCCCATCACGTCAAGATCAGACTCAGCCAGTATTGAAAGCCAGTATGATCATCATCAATATTCATCATCATCATCATTTTCCGCTCTCATAACATCATCATTCATCACTCTTTCTTCATCTCGTTTTTCCCACCTTGCTCCCTTCTTAGTATAAATCGCCTCCATCTCCCCTCTTGTATTTTCTCACCCTTTTCACTCTTCCTCCCTACTCTTGTCCATTCTTCTCATCTCCCTCTGTTTTTCTACCACTCTTCCTCCCCTACTCTTGTCCATTCTTCTCATCTCCCTCTGTTTTTCTACCACTCTTCCTCCCCTACTCTTGTCCATTCTTCTCATCTCCCTCTGTTTTTCTACCACTCTTCCTCCCCTACTCTTGTCACATTTCTTCTCCATCTCCCTCTGTTTTTCTACCACTCTTCCTCCCCTACTCTTGTCCATTCTTTTCATCATCCCTCTGTTTTTCTACCACTCTTCCTCCCCTACTCTTGTCCATTCTTCTCATCTCCCTCTGTTTTTCTACCACTCTTCCTCCCCTACTCTTGTCCATTCTTCTCATCTCCCTCTGTTTCTACCACTCTTCCTCCCCTACTCTTGTCCATTCTTCATCTCCCTACTGTTTTACCACTCTTCTCCCCTATCTTGCTCCATTCTTCTCATCTCCTTGTTTCTACATCTTCCTCACCATCCTCATTACATGATTACATCCTCCTGTACTTTGTTTCCTTCGTCTTTTCCCCATATATTTTATCTCAAACATTCTTATTGGGATCCATTCCTTCTCCATTCCTTATTTCATGTCCATTCCATCTCACCCTTGCTTCCTCTACTATCTCATGTACTCCAACATCCTCATTACATGTCCATACTATCTCAGTCTTGCTTCCTCTACTATCTCATGTACTCCAACATCCTCATTACATGTCCATACCATCTGTCTTGCTTCCTCTACTATCTCATGTGCTCCAACATCCTCATTACATGTCCATACCATCTCATATTATAGCTATTATAAGTATTGTTATTAAAATTAATATAAATAAAAATCTTGTTTTGTTAAAATTATTACAATTATACTTGAAGGAGCCTTATAACCAAACCTTACCCGACAACAGGCCCTGGATTGGCCCTTGCCTGAAATAAAGGCTTATATTAAAACAAAATAGCTTTGGTATAACTCCAGAGATTGTTGTCGAAATAAATAATAATTGAAGTTTCCTGAAAATGCGGCCTTCCCTTTTCATATTTTTTAAAAAATTGATATTTTTCGGCACTTTCCTGATACATTATTATTAATTATTATTATTAATTATTATTAGATGTTATGTCTTACAACAGGTCCATTCCTTTTGTTGTGAAAATTAGACCTCCAATGCGTCTTTTGCCTCCTCCTTCAGTTCCCAGAATTTTCTTCTTTTCTTCAAGTCATTTAAACCCTCTTCCTTCCTAAGCTCCTCTCTCCCTCAAACTTGCTTTCTATAACGTCGTGCAGAAGACAGTTCCTCCTGAGATACAGTTTGGTTTGTACCGAAGAATCACATCCAAAATTGTTCTCTTCTCACCCACTCTTCTTAGTACTTGTTCATCTGTCCACCTGATCTTCTCAAGTCTTCTCCACCACATTTCAAAACTCTCCAAGCATTACTTTTCCATCTTCCTGAGAGTCCAAGTTTCTGCTCCATACAGTGTGATTCTCCAAATGTAACATTTAATCAGTTTCATCCTCAGTTCCAAACTCAACTCTCTGGTCATTAGTAGCCTCGTCTTGTTGAAAGCTTCCTTGGCCTTGGCGATCCTCGACCTAATGTCCTTGGTGCAGTAGAAATCCTTTATTAGCGTATTTCCCAGGTTCTTGAACTTTTCTACGTTTTACAAATCCTGGTTTACAATTTTGATTTTCAGCAGTTCTTCATTCTTAGAAATCACCATCACTTTTGACTTCTCAATGTTTATCTCCATGCCATATCTTCTCCCTATCTCCACTAGCCGGTCCATAATTTCCTGCAACTCTTCTTTAATTCTGGCCAGCAATGTTAGATAATCTTAATACATAAGCTTCATTAAATAATAAATAGATATATGGGAACATATGTTGGGCAGAATTATGGTAATCATATTACTAAGGAATCTCTTTACGTTTTAATAAATACACGCCAGCTAATGCAGAACCTGCTTCAGTGGCCGAATCATCTAAGGCCACTGATAACGGAAAGGTCAGGCTGGAATCTCAATTAGGTGTTTTTTCCTAAACGGTTTCTCACTCTCCTTCCACGCAAATGCGGGTAGATTACCTGTGAAAAGCTTCCTTCCTCATCTCTACCCCATTTAAAGTGATTATTACACATGCGTGTGACCTGAACAGGTGGTAAAACTCTGTGATGAAAAGAAACTAGCTCATGTGTTAGGGTTTGGCTAGACTGGCGAGAGAGAGACTGGGCGACTGTGTGGCCAGACTGGCGAGAGAGAGTTGGGCGACTGTGTGGCCAGACTGGCGAGAGAGAGTTGGGCGACTGGGTGGCCAGATTGATGAGAGATAGATTGGGCGACTGCGTGGCCAGACTGGCGAGAGAGCGCGTGACTAGCAGATAGCTCTCGATAGTTGTTGATGGAGAGTCAAAGGTTCGAATCTTGGCCCAGTGAACTTAGGGTGGTTTTTGACAAATGATTTATTGGTGTGGTTTCCCCATCTTCTCTCCACGCTAATGGTAATTCTTATTTGTAAAAGCCTAACTTGATTATACTATTGAAGTATTTTAACATATCGGGTTTACGTATATACATTATATTATTTATGGTCTTACCAATTAAATTAGGCCATTAATAGCAAGTGTGTTAAACCTATCACTGATAGAAAAAAGTCTAATATCATGTCAAAATAAGAAGTTTCCCTAGCACTCAATGAACCAACATACAATAATATTGCTTAGCGCCTGTAAACTAGACTGTACCGGGTCGAGCGCGCGCGCTTGAAAAATAGAACCATTTCTATCTTTCAAGCGCGCGCGCTCAGTCGCTCGCTCGCTCGCTCGCTCCAGTGTGGCCACCTCTCATTACAACCAATGTGTTCTATTTTATATTTTAGTCGCTCGCTCCAGTCTGGCCGTAACCATACGCCACTCATATGGTGTAAGTTTCTACTAAGTGGCTTATTAGTGTCAACACTTATCAAAGGTTATAAGATACAAAACACGAGCATTACTATCTAGTATCTACACCGTCAACAAGAGAAGACTGCCTTGAACTCATTAGGCAAGTTTTATCTAAGAAAGATAAGACAAATAATTATCAATATCAGTGAGTGGGTTACTTGTTAATAGATAACGTTAATGACGTTGGTTTGTATTGAGATAAAGTTTTTCCCAGGGAGAACTTTCACATTAAGTGAACGTTCATTGAAGGTGCCACGCAGTGGCGGAGGAACGGTTTTATCTGTGGGGGGTGAATATAATAATGTGCTGTTATAGAGGGTAATACTTTTGGGATTTAAAAAAAAATATCAGGAAGATTTAATATTTAACGGTCCGATTGTGCAGTTTTCTAATTTATTTAAGGCATGCCAAACATTAGAATAAAAAATACAAACCAAACAAACTAAGAAACATTATATCTGATGCGGTTCAACTAAAAATTATGAAATTAGACTCGTTACTAGTTATAGAACCACTAACTAGTTTCGCAATCTCAAGTTTGTTGAGTCTCTCGGGGTATGCATTCAGCAGACACAGGGGATTTAGTCTACATCCCCTCATCATGGAGTGAAGATAGTGTTTTATGCGTCCAAACATTGAAAAACTTCTTCCTGCAGTGGCTGATGTAGCTGGTTTCACTATCAGAGTTTTCAAAATCTCATCAGACTGTCCTGTCATCCAAGCACATTTCATTTTTATTATATTAACTTAGTGTAAACTTTGTATCTTTTATTATATTATTTTAGGGAGGTAAACATTATATTTTCTACCCCCTCAATTTTTTTTGGGGGGGGGGGCAAAATTTACCCCGGTACCCCCCTTACCCCCCATTCCTGTGCCACTGCTGTCACGTGTTATAGCTAGCCAATCATTTTGCGAGCAACGTCAACATGGCTATTTAGTAAAAGATATTTAGTTAATAAATGTACACTATTATTATTATTATTATTATTATTATTATTATTATTATTATTATTAGCACCGCGTCTTACTACCCGTTCAGGTTATACGCACTTACGCTAATGTGTAATGGTAGGGTGATTGAGAGATGAAATGAAGGACCTACAGCTTAACGTGGAATCCGAACCACGGTGGAGACATGGCATTCCCCACATTCATAAGATGTCTTGTCAGAGGTGAAGTAAGGGTTTGGTAATCAGATAAATCTGTGTCAGGACCGAGGATTGAACCCCGGCCGCCAGCACAGAAGTCCGACACCTTACCCCTAGACCACCAAGTCACCTTAAATGTACACTAGATAAAACAATATTAATACAATGAGACAAACACAACGTGAGAATGTACCAAGTGACTCACATTGACTCCTGTAGGAGCTCAATGAGACAAACACAACGTGAGAATGTACCAAGCGACTCAACACTGACTCCTGTAGGAGCTCAATGAGACAAACACAACGTGAGAATGTACCAAGCGACTCAGTATTGACTCCTGTAGGAGCTCAATGAGACAAACACAACGTGAGAATGTACCAAGCGACTCAGTATTGACTCCTGTTGGAGCTCAATGAGACAAACACAACGTGAGAATGTACCAAGCGACTCAACACTGACTCCTGTAGGAGCTCAATGAGACAAACACAACGTGAGAATGTACCAAGCGACTCAGTATTGACTCCTGTAGGAGCTCAATGAGACAAACACAACGTGAGAATGTACCAAGCGACTCAGTATTGACTCCTGTAGGAGCTCAATGAGACAAACACAACGTGAGAATGTACCAAGCGACTCAGTATTGACTCCTGTAGGAGCTCAATGAGACAAACACAACGTGAGAATGTACCAAGCGACTCAGTATTGACTCCTGTAGGAGCTCAATGAGACAAACACAACGTGAGAATGTACCAAGCGACTCAGTATTGACTCCTGTAGGAGCTCAATGAGACAAACACAACGTGAGAATGTACCAAGCGACTCAGTATTGACTCCTGTAGGAGCTCAATGAGACAAACACAACGTGAGAATGTACCAAGCGACTCAACACTGACTCCTGTAGGAGCTCAATGAGACAAACACAACGTGAGAATGTACCAAGCGACTCAGTATTGACTCCTGTAGGAGCTCAATGAGACAAACACAACGTGAGAATGTACCAAGCGACTCAACACTGACCCTGTAGGAGCTCAATGAGACAAACACAACGTGAGAATGTACCAAGCGACTCAACACTGACTCCTGTAGGAGCTCAATGAGACAAACACAACGTGAGAATGTACCAAGCGACTCAGTATTGACTCCTGTAGGAGCTCAATGAGACAAACACAACGTGAGAATGTACCAAGCGACTCAGTATTGACTCCTGTAGGAGCTCAATGAGACAAACACAACGTGAGAATGTACCAAGCGACTCAGTATTGACTCCTGTAGGAGCTCAATGAGACAAACACAACGTGAGAATGTACCAAGCGACTCAACACTGACTCCTGTAGGAGCTCAATGAGACAAACACAACGTGAGAATGTACCAAGCGACTCAGTATTGACTCCTGTAGGAGCTCAATGAGACAAACACAACGTGAGAATGTACCAAGCGACTCAACACTGACTCCTGTAGGAGCTCAATGAGACAAACACAACGTGAGAATGTACCAAGCGACTCAGTATTGACTCCTGTAGGAGCTCAATGAGACAAACACAACGTGAGAATGTACCAAGCGACTCAACACTGACTCCTGTAGGAGCTCAATGAGACAAACACAACGTGAGAATGTACCAAGCGACTCAACACTGACTCCTGTAGGAGCTCAATGAGACAAACACAACGTGAGAATGTACCAAGCGACTCAGTATTGACTCCTGTAGGAGCTCAATGAGACAAACACAACGTGAGAATGTACCAAGCGACTCACATTGACTCCTGTAGGAGCTCAATGAGACAAACACAACGTGAGAATGCACGTCGTTGGGTGAGGAAAATGTCACATGTGGAGGAAGAGGTTGTCAGCTGAAGACAAAGACATGTTCCATGTGTTACAAGCACGCCAAGAGCATGTAATGCTGATATATTACCAGGTGTACAGTCTGTTTCCCGGGTGCTAGCTATGCTTCCAGTGACGATTGCTGGCACCGAACGTTAATTTTCAACACTTTACACAACTTAACTTCGCAATAACATGTCCAAAAATAAATTGAATGGCCTTGAAGCTCGGAACATTAACATAAGTGCAAATAAAAGTGTAGATTATTTTGTGAAAGGTAATCGAAGTTTGAAATTGTAAAATTAAAATATAATTTGAAACTATTATTTTCCTGAAACTCTTGAGTTTAAATTGTTAGAACATTTCTAATGTACTTTAATTATGATATGATTGCGTGATTTTTTTTTTTGTTCTTACATTTCTTACCGCCCCAATAAAATACAAATATTTAAATTATTATTATTTTTTACTTAAGGAAACATCTCAATAATATTGTATGTGTCAGTCACTATAACTATATCACATATTAGGTTAATGTGTTATGTTAACCAGTGATCACGATATTTCAACCTCATCGGCAATGTCCGTCCTGCGCGGCTTCGACTAACTTCACCTTTCCTTTATTTCAACTTGAGAAACCTGAATACATTTCACAGTCCGCCGACACAATACACACATTCGCCCACAAAGCTAGATACAACAAGCAGCTGCGTCTACTGTTGGAAACGATTTCGAATAGCTCGTTAAATGAGAAGTGCACTTATGGCACAACTATTTGAAAAGTTCGTTTGTGATATTGATCTGTTCATCCACTAAAACAAAAAATACGAACTCGAAAATAATCTATCTTATTTTTTTAAAATAAACTTAATTGTTTTAAATTAAACAAAACATTTATATTTGTAAAGCTTTTGTTTCTTTAGTTCTATTAAAAGAAATAGTTTTCTTTATTTTTGAAATGTTTACTCCTTACTGTTTCCCACCCCCTTTTCACTAAAAGCTAATTCTACGGCCTTACCTTGGGGGTGGGGGAAGGGGGTTATTCCTTACCATGCACACCCTGGCTAACTGTGCTGCACACCCCTATAAACGCAACAAGCCAATCGTTTCCAAGGACAGACCGACCAGCCGTGTCATTAGCAGAATGTTGTACTATCTATATATTTAATAAATTAAAAACAATATTTATCGCAATTTATTCATCATAGCATTATACATTAATTTACATCCAATAACTACTTCCAACCTATAGCCTAGGTCAGTTTTTTATTCAAACCATATATTTTCCACTACCGGCTTGTCATAGCTTCCATGCCGGGAACTGAACCCGGGTCTCTTAGCTCAATAGCCAGACACGCTAAGTGTCGGATATGGCCTTTTACATTATGTCCATTGTTTTCACTAAACGACAACAAAAATAAAACAAATGTTTGTGACAAACCACATAATGTTTTGTCTGAGCAACACGCTCTCAATGTCGGATTAAAGTCCACCCGTTTATCTGGTGAGGTTTTAATAATGTTTAAAATATTGTACGCAATTAAGATTGCTCTGTGATCGCTGTATAATAAAAGATGTATGAACAACGATTGTCATGGCACATGACGGGCTGTGATTGGCCCACGTGACTCCGGTGCTAGCCACTCACCTGACATCGAGAAGATTGCTGGGCTGGGAAATATTTTTTATTTTGAGACATTTCCACTCATTACTCAAAATTATGTCACAGTTTTGTGCTTTTGGATGTAACATGCAGCAAAATAAGGAAATAAAGGAGGACTATTCAATGCCTTCTGGACAAAAAAAAAATTGCCGCAAACGAATATTAAGTTTGTACTGGGAGCCAGGAAAAAGCTCGTGGCTTTGTTTGTCATTTAGATGGATAAATAGAAAATCAATTATATTTGATAATTAGGGCTATAGCCGCATCTAAATAATATTAAATTTAATAATGACACCTGGTCATTGGTTGACTCCTGGATAGCTCAGTGGTAAGAGCATTGGCGTACTAAGTCAAAGGTTCTGGGGTTCGATTCCCGTGTCCAGGTGTCATTTCTCTATTTAAAGAATTTGTCATCTAGATTATATTTGATTTTTTTAAAGTTAAGTACCTATTTAATTATACATAATTATGTTCTTAATTTTCTTTTATTTTGTTTTTGTGTCGTGGTAGGACGCAAATAAATTGTTATTAAATTTAAATAGCTTGTACCAAAACATTATACTTAACAAAATCGAGTGTTATGAAATAAATATCTACGATATAGTTTATAATTATTGTTTTTATAATAATGATGGCTTGTTCCGTGTCTTATGTTCAATTTACTTGTCTTCATGTAGACTTAAATAAATGATTAATTACCAATTTGTAAAGACAATATTTTACTATTTCATTGAGCCCGAAAGTGTATTTGAGCTGGGTTTTTGTGTGTAAAAGATGGTATGTCCTGCTTTATCATTGATCTCATTATTAAATGTGACACTATCTCCTTTGTTGTGTGATCAGTAATTAGGTGATTGGTTGACAATAATTAATATATATTTAGAAGTGTACTTTTTGCTATGTCATTGATTACTACAATGTTTCTAACTTTTATGTTTATAGTGTTTATTTTATGGCATTGATATCAATTCTAAATGTTACACAGTATCTTTTTCTGTATCATCAGTCAACAACGTATTTTTGTGAACCCTGATGCCTTCTGCACTAAAGAGATTAGGTCGAGGATCGCCAAGGCCAAGGAAGCTTTCAACAAGAAGAGGTTACTGATGAACAGAGAGTTGAGTTTGGAACTGATGGAATGCTACATTTGGAGAATCGCACTGTATGGAGCAGAAACTTGAACTCTCAGGAAGATGGAAAAGAAATACTTGGATAGCTTTGAAATGTGATGTTGGATAATACATTGAGAAGATCAGGTGGACAGACAGGGTGACCAATGAAGAGTGGGTGAGAAGAGAACCATTTTGGATGTGATTCTTCGGTACAAAACAAACTGGATCGTACACGTCTTTAGGAGGAACTGTCTTCTGCACGACGTCATAAAAGGAAAGTTTGAGGGAAAGAGGAGCTTAGGAAGGAGGAGAATTCAAATATTGGATTACTTGAAAGAAAGAATAACAGTCTGGGAGTTGAAGGAGACAGAGGACAGGGTGTATTGGTGGTCTAAGTTCACTGACGAAAGGAATGGACCTGCCGTGAGACAGAACACCTAATATTAATAATACCTTTTTGCTCTGTCTATGATCACGACAATACTTTCTGTTTCATCATTTGTCTAAATACAATAACAAACAATATCCTCTTCTGAATAGCAAAAAACAACCCAATGGAGTGTGTTATATATATTTAAATTATCTCACACATACGCCCATCTATAAACAAATGGATGTATCTCAAATAGTTTAGCATGTTTAATATATTATTTATAATATTCAGTGTGCATGACCCAAAACACAAACTCTAGACAAGATGGTTTATATCCGAGTGTATGTGTTAGGAGCTCAAAAGTCCAGGAGGTTACTAAACACAATCATATTTAAATATTTTTTCTCATTTTGTATTTAAATTAAGCCAACGTCTTTGTTATGATCCAAACTATCTTCTTATAAAAAAAAAACAATATTTTGCATGGACAGGCTGTAGAGATATTTCAATAAACTCACTTTTGTCCCATATAATGCCATGTATTGTTTAGGCCACTCAAGCCAGCCGCCTAGCAGACGACGCCTATAAAGAGGTTTACGCATTCGACCTTCAATAAAGTACAATAATAGTTGCCTTATCTTTCCCGTGACGTCTCTCTCTCTCTCTCTCTCTTATATATATATATATATATATATATATATATATATATATATATATATATATATATATATATATATATATATATATAAAACGTCAACCACGTGTTTATTGATAGAGGCGTGATCCATGAGTAAAGAAATATACTTAAATCGCAATGTTATATCGATTCTACAAGGATATCAAATCTATTCAATGAATAAAATGCATAGAGATAACATTCAACACCCAGTATAAGATTTTTTTTGTCGACAATATAATAAAATTAAATCCTCTTTGTTATTCTTGTATTTATTCCCTTCTTGTTTGATCTTTAGTCTTTTAAGATGAAATGTTTCGGTGTTGGATGTTACACCAGCTCCAGGTCATATTGATGATGATGATGATTTGTTTAAAATACATATTGCCGGAAGGTTTGTTAAATTTTAAATTATTATTAGGGTCTATTATGTATGAAACTTTTTGTGGGATGATCAACAATCTTTTATCATTTATTACTCCTTATCAAATAAATATGAATATTATTAAAACCAACATAGTACCTATTAAATTTCGGTGTGGCTGCTTTAAATAATGTTTAATATATGGTATTCATTTTACTAAACACAACTTAACATAACAGTACAATAACAATAATAATAAAAATGATAATAGATTAGATTTGGATATAGTTGGTCAAAATAAAGAAGTAATACCTTGACATAATATTGGATAAATTAGATAATGACCTAACGTACCTGGAAAAGTACACAATAAATAACATTAAATAGCTACAATGGATACAGTACCTATACACGTCGTGACTGGGATATCCATATATGTTTATATTTTATGGCTATAATATGATTATTAATCATAGAAATTTAATAAATAAAGAATGAATATACACAGGCCCCGTATTGTTAATGCCATCGTTTCCCGCCAATATCTCAGGATCGATAGTATGATAAAAAACGATGAATCGAATCGAAGTCTGACGTCAACTAGATAGAAAAGTTCAGACGCAGATTGTGTTTATATCAGTACGAGATTTCTGAGCCAAGAGATTTCAAGATGCCGCTATTCAGGCTGGAGACAAATGTCTCTCGCAGTAAGATAACTCCAGAGTTCCTCAAGGAGACAACAGCCGTCATGTCAAAGACACTGGGCAGGGGTCAAGAGGTTGGTCACATTCATTAACTGATTATTCTTTACAGAGTCATTGTTAAAATAAATGTTTAACTTAAGAAGAATATATAATGACTATAAATTGTAGTGGAAAAGATTTAAAATGTGGTGTTATATCTGTTAACGTTTTCTTAATTTTAAATATATTAAATATTCTTAGGTCATTCTATTTACTTTATTTCTATAAATTCTGATATTTTTCACTTATTTTGGTTATGTATGAGTCAATTATCTTTGAATTAAATATCATGGTCGAATATTTGGGTGATGAAAGAAGAAACGATCGCGTTTTAACGGTCCTTTTCGTGACTAATAGATACAGTCTATCTCTAGCGATATTACATGGACCTGAAATTATTGTGTTTTGACCGGTAGGATACTACTTTCTGGCATTATATTGATGAGCCCTGCGATTTTCATAAAACATTTTTTATAGTAAGTGTAAAATTTGTTACTAGGTAGCAGGGCTATAGGATATTACTTTTAGAAAATATCCTAAAATTGGATTGTACACGTGGTGAAATTATATCAAACGTAGTGTACAGATCTTACAGTTGGCAACACTGAATAATTATAACTAGGTCCAAGGAAGCGATGCTAGCGTGATCTGGACCATGAAGTTAGTCGAGAGAACTAAACTTAGTTTTTTGTTATTTTAAGAATGCTTGATTTATTAGCGGCTATTTCAAAATGTACATTGTGATTATAATCTTAATACAGTATGACTTCATGACTTAAACTATTGTATTGTTAATATTTCTACTCCTTTGTATTTATCTGGTGTATTAACCATTGTTGTTAGATTTGATTAATTTTAATGTTAGTTATTGGCGTTTTCCAAAGAAGTTCTTAATAGGTCTATTCCTAATGGGAACACTTTTGAATTGTGAATATTTAAAAAATTAATTAGTGTCTTTAATGTTTTTCTTGAAAATGGCCAGTGATTCTACGCCAAGTGTTTTAAAACCCTGAAATATAGGGTGAATTCTCGTTTAGTATAGTGTCCCCAAAAAGAGGCCACGTCCTCAAATGATAGTTTAACATATAATCTATAGTTCTAAACAGTGGCGGATTGTAGCTAAAATTAGTGGGGGTGCTGCTCCAGAATTTTTTTAGCCTTTGTTTTAAAATTATGTAAAAGGAAAAATACACGTATAATAAGAAAATTTATTCAAGACCATGATAAAATCTGAACAAAAAAAAACCAAATTTTTTACTTACTTTAACTTAGGCCTCAATTGTTACAGTTCAAGCTTGATCTATTCATTTAAAAATGAAATTCATTATTCTTGTTTTAATTTGTGTAAATGTTCATTAATTTTCTCCTTGATCTCTGGATGACAATCAAGGGAATTTTTCTCCATTGAAAGTACTGCAAGCGCACTTAGTCTTTCTCTTAAATAAAAGAACAAAAAAAAATTAATCAAATAGAATAGCTGGAAGTAGAATAATAATCTAATTCTACACTCTTCTACACTTTATCACATTCAAGAATATGATTCACTGTTTTTAAGCACAACACACGCTGAGTAAAAAAAAAAAAACTTCCTTCCACCATCACGCCAGAGCCGGCACTGCGAGAGCAACAGTGCCCTCTCTACCTGGCAGTCCCACCTTCCTCCCCACCACCTTCCTATGTGCGCATGCGCACAACAGTCAAACACCACGTCGCTGGCACTGTGAAGCGCACAGTTCCATACAAATATTTTTGTATCTTTTTCATAAACTGGGGGATGGTTACTGAAGTACTGACATTAAGCTTAAGGAATATATATTGTACTACAAAAATAAATAAAGAATTAAAGAAAAAAAGGACTCATTATATTAAATGTTATCGATAATATCAAGTGGAAATAAGGGGTGCTGCAGTTCCGCAGTGCCTATAAACGAGCCGCCATTGGGTATAAAGCTCAAAATTTATAAATATATGTGAACCTAATATTTTCACTTTGAAAGCTGAAAGTTTCAACAATGATGAGACCTGAACATTTTATCATGCACTAGTAGATTTTGCTATTTGAAGACATGATTGGACGGGAATTATCACTGGGGATGTTCAGTCACCTGGTAACGAGTATGGGTCCGGTTTCGATTATGGCGGCACTTGATTTTCTGAAGAGAAATTACCCCAAGTCACAGTTGGATTGCTAGTAGGTTAAATGTTCACTGGTCCAACTATACTCCTATCCTCACCTCACTATCCCCTCAACTCACTTCAGCCTATACTCCTATCACCCTCATACTCACTATCACCTCACACTCACTATTCCTCATACTAATTCCCTCAATCACTATCACCTATACTCACTTCACTCATACTCACTATCTCCCTCATACTCACTATCTCCTCACACTCACTATCTCCCTCATACTCACTATCACCCTCATACTCACTATCACCCCATACTCACTATTCCTATACTACTATCCCTCACACTCACTATTCCTCACACTCACTATCTCCCTCATACTCACTATCTCCCTCATACTCACTATCACCCTCATACTCACTATCACCTACTCATACACTCATTACTATCACCTCACTCACTCACCTCATACTCACTACTCATCACTACCTCACTATCTCCTCATACCCTCCTTACCCCTTTCACCTCATACTCACTATCTCCCTCATACTCACTATCTCTCTCACACTCACTATCTCCCATACTCACTATCCCCCTACTCACTATCTCCCTCACACTCACTATCTCCCTCATACTCACTATCTCCCTCATACTCACTATCACCCTCATACTCACTATCACCCTCATACTCACTATCACCCTCAATACTCACTATCTCCCTCATACTCACTATCCCCTCATACTCACTATCTCCCTCACACTCACCTACCCTCCCTCATACTCACTATCTCCCTCAACTCACATCCTCAACTCACTATCTCCCTCATACTCACTATCTCCCTCATACTCACTACTCACCCACTACATCCCCTCTACTCACATCACCCTCATACTCACTATCTCCTCATACTCACTATCTCCCTCAACTCACTATCTCCCTCTATACTATCACTATCTCCTCACCTCATACCATACTCCACTATCTCCCTCATACTCACTATCTCCCTCATACTCACTATCACCCTCATACTCACTATCCCCATCATACCTCATACTATACACCCTCATACTCACTATCCCCTCAACTCACTTATCTCATCCTCATACTCACTATCTCCCTCAACTCACTATCACCCTCATACTCACTATCCCCTCATACTCACTATACTACACCTACCACACCTCACTCCACCTAACTCACTTCATACACTTCTCCCTCACACTCACTATCTCCCATCTCACTCACTATATCTCCCTCATACTCACTATCACCCTCATACTCACTATCTCCCTCATACTCACTATCTCCCCTCACTACTCACATCATCCCATACTCATACTCATCTTATCATCATCTCATTCCTCATTAAAGACACTATGTAGAAGAAGAGCCTCCAAGGAAAGGATGTACAATTAGTACAATCGAGCGTCCTCTGGACAACGGTACATTAGTACTGGCTAATCCTTACACAAACTGGGCTACAATAATGTATAGATGAGGTGTTTTTAAAAAAGTAAGGACTGTTTTGCATTAAAATAGGAACTACTAAATATTTTTAGGTGTTTTTTTTTATAATCCGACTCTACATAGGCCTACTTTTAGCTACTTTTCAACATAATTTTTGTTGTTATTTAAATATTTGTCATATCGTGAGATAAGCTTTTATGGACCCTCATCATAGAAGTCTTCCGCCAGACGTTTTCACTTTGATATCGGTGTGGAAATTCTCGCCCATATCTTTTGAAATCCTGCACGTTTGTTCTTTCGTGCAAATGTGCCAACACTAATTGGAGCTGCGTATCGTCTGACCTTGATGAAACTTGGTTGTATCGTCTGACCTTGATGACACTTGGTTGTGTCATCTGACCTTGATGACACTTGGTTGTGTCATCTGACCTTGATGACACTTGGTTGTATCGTCTGACCTTGATGAAACTTGGTTGTATCGTCTGACCTTGATGACACTTGGTTGTATCGTCTGACCTTGATGAAACTTCGTTGTATCGTCTGACCTTGATGACACTTGGTTGTATCGTCTGACCTTGATGACACTTGGTTGTATCGTCTGACCTTGATGACACTTGGTTGTATCGTCTGACCTTGATGACACTTGGTTGTATCGTCTGACCTTGATGACACTTGGTTGTATCGTCTGACCTTGATGAAACTTGGTTGTATCGTCTGACCTTGATGACACTTGGTTGTATCGTCTGACCTTGATGACACTTGGTTGTATCGTCTGACCTTGATGACACTTGGTTGTATCGTCTGACCTTGATGACACTTGGTTGTATCGTCTGACCTTGATGACACTTGGTTGTATCGTCTGACCTTGATGAAACTTGGTTGTATCGTCTGACCTTGATGACACTTGGTTGTATCGTCTGACCTTGATGACACTTGGTTGTATCGTCTGACCTTGATGACACTTGGTTGTATCGTCTGACCTTGATGACACTTGTTTGTATCGTCTGACCTTGATGACACTTGGTTGTATCGTCTGACCTTGATGAAACTTCGTTGTATCGTCTGACCTTGATGAAACTTCATTGTATCGTCTGACCTTGATGACACTTGGTTGTATCATCTGACCTTGATGACACTTCGTGTGAAACCCCTCTCTGCGCTCAAACTCAAGCTCTCGGCGAATCTTTTGGCTGGCAGCAATTGGATCACCCCCGTCCCCCTTACAGCCTTGACCTTGCGCCTAGTGACTACCATCTTTTCCTAATTTTTCCTTAAGTTTGACATAATAGTAGTTTTTTAGTGGTTACTAAAATAGAATGTAGTTCCACTCTTAAAAAGTTATTTTACATCTACCATCTTGAAAACTAGCGCCCTAAAACGGCTTTTTTGCAATTATAGCTCAAATAGTTTTCTTTATAATCCTAACCACTTCTGTAAAATCTGGCATTAAACAATTTGGAGTATGGTTACCATTTGTGTAGTTTTCCTTGAGATTATTTTCATATTTTCCCAGAATCCATTCGCCATAGGAATGGTGGTAACTGACAGAAAAAGATGTAAAAATTGTTAAAAGCAAGACATGATTAAAAAACATTTTTTTAGAAGAATGTTTGACTGCACAAGGTGACCACAAATCAATAATTATAATACGGTTTTGCAGATCACATGGTTTGGTTAATGGTTACATGAGAATAGATCTGGTAACTTTTGCTGTCAGTTACCACCATTCCTATGGTGAATGGACTATAATTATCCACCGGTTATATTGGAGGGAGGGGGGGAGGTGAGGGGGTAAGAAATCCTGCTCAGGCGCAAAATTTATCTTGGGCTGCCATGCATGGACTAACCTCTAGTACAATATTACTATAAATAGTATAACATAACCACACGAATGTAAAAGTAAGGTCTTTAATTTGAACGCCCAACAGCGCCAAGCTAGTTTTAACAGTTGCTACTTGTTCTTTGTAGCGGAGGTGATCACAGACCTAACAGTTTTTACTTGTAGTTCTTTGTAGCGGAGGTGATCACAGACCTAGTTATCTAACAGTTTCTACTTGTAGTTCTGTGTAGCGGAGGTGATCCCTGACCTAACAGTTTCTACTTGTAGTTCTGTGTAGTGGAAGTGATCCCTGACCTAACTAACAGTTTCTACTTGTAGTTCTGTGTAGCGGAGGTGATCACAGACCTAACTAAAAGTTTCTACTTGTAGTTCTGTGTAGCAGAGGTGATCCCTGACCTGCCCATGTGCTGGGGAGGGACCAACGCTCCTGGAGGAAATGCCATCCTCATGGCTATCGGGCTGATGGGTGAGGAGGAGAACAAGCGCCATGCTGCCGCCCTCTTCAAGCACATCAACAAGCACCTGGGGATACCTGAGGACAGGTGACAGACAAGTGTTTACAAGGGAGCTTCGAGCTTTGGTCCTGTTTACTCATGGTTTGTGTTAGTGGGTGTGAATTACTCAAGCCCTCCTCTAGTCCGTTGCACGGTATAGCTTATGTTTTCAAATTGTACCATAAACCACTCATGTTAGGCTAATATCGGCTGTTGCAGGTTGTACATTATATTCGAGGACCTGAAGGCATTCAACGTTGGCTTCAAAGGAACTACCATTAAAGCTCTCGACCTTTTCGACTGATCAGGTTATTGTCAGTTGCACAAGATGAGTCTGAAAGGAACAACCTCAGTCCGAGTTCAACACAACATTTCTCAAACTAATCAAGCCCATTTTGTAAAAGTTAAAATACCCAACGAAACACATCACAGTAAATCCTTATTCACCCTAGGTGAGTAGGACATTAACTTAATTGTTCTATTCCTTTGGGATGAATAAGGGGCCCCAACTTAAAGAGCCGAAAATTACTGTTTGTTTAGAATATGAACTTTTGAAGCTGCCTTGACTCTCTATCATACTTAGGTCTATTTTAGAGCAATTATCATCTGTTAAGCTCATATTTTACATATTTATATTGGTTGAGTCTTGAATCGTTTCGAGGTTCAACTTACAAACTACACACCAAATTATTATTTAATAAAGTTTGACTAACTCTAATACAAAAAGTGTGATTGCTTTATTGTGATTATTATCTAGCAAGGTTTATTGAATAATACTGTGCTGAGTTGAAGTCACTATTTCATGAGGGTGTAAATCACACATAGAGATTTTCTCTAAACCTCTGCTGACACACTAAGATGTAGGCAGGAGGTTTCTCTTCCGCAAGGATATATTTCTAGAGGAAGACATCTACCATGTGACAAGATACCATGGTGGAAGACATCTACCATGTGACAAGATACCATGGTGGAAGACATCTACCACGCGACAAGATACCATGGTGGAAGACATCTACCACGTGACAAGATACCATGGTGGAAGACATCTACCACGCGACAAGATACCATGGTGGAAGACATCTACCACGTGACAAGATACCATGGTGGAAGACATCTACCACGTGACAAGATACCATGGTGGAAGACATCTACCACGTGACAAGATACCATGGTGGAAGACATCTACCACGCGACAAGATACCATGGTGGAAGACATCTACCACGTGACAAGATACCATGGGAAGACATCTACCACGTGACAAGATACCATGGTGGAAGACATCTACCACGTGACAAGATACCATGGTGGAAGACATCTACCACGTGACAAGATACCATGGTGGAAGACATCTACCACGTGACAAGATACCATGGTGGAAGACATCTACCACGTGACAAGATACCATGGTGGAAGACATTTAGGGCGCGACAAGATATTTTCACAAGAGATTGAGTATACCTTAGGTAGGCTATCCATTAGAGTAGCAGGGAGTCTTGTTTTAGTGACATGAGTGGGTGGAAATCTTGATGTCCTCTCAAGATTGGCTGTTGGATGTGTTTGTTTACCTCGAGGCTGCTAGACAGTCTTCATACAACCAGTACATTATGAGTACAAACATAATATTCATCAAGTTAAAATGTTTTTACAATTTTAGACAAGTCAAAGTGGTTTTTGAACAGGCCACCTCGGATATAAACCAGTCTGGGATGATATTTTTCTATTAATAAATAGAGTGAATTGCTTACAATAGTAATTAGTACATCTTATTACACCATATCTCTATCTTGAGATAATTCTATCCAGATCACCTCATTACACTCTATCCCAAGCTAGTAATATCCAGTCCACCTCATTACACCCTATATCTATCTTGAGCCAGTTCTAACCAGTCCACCTCATTACACCCTAACTCTTCAAGTCCAGTCTAATATTATCCTCCCACCTGCGTCTAGGTCTTCCCATTGGGTTTGCCAGTAAATATCACAAACTTCTATATTCTTTCGTTCAACCTGCATGCCCTTTCAACTGTAATCTGTGAGATGTTATTATCCTAACAATGTCTGAGGAAATTATAGAGAATAAAACTTATCATAATGTAACTTCCTCCACTCTCCGTTATCACAATTCCTTTTAGGATCAAATATTTTCCAAAATAAACTTTTGATTAAAAAAATATATCAAATTTGCCTTATGACCTACACCAAAATTGACAAGGATGTAAGGAAAATGAAAATACTCCATTTGTTATAAGTATGCCTAACTACTCTTTGAAATGCATAAAAAAATAAACACATTTAATATATTTAATGAATATATTTGAATAAGATACAATAAGGACATTTATTTCCCTCATACAGGAAAATATAACATTTTTCCTGACAATTTTCAAAATTCTGTTGTTTTTTTTACATTTCCAGGTTCTCTATATTTAATGTGTTCTCCCTGATACTTATTTTCCAAGGAAGCCATTTTCATTTTCCGAGAAACCTATCTAATTCATGCACAAGTTATTACCGTATTGACCCAAAAATTGGCTTCAATTTTTTGTGAAAAACGTCCTTTATAAAATCCAAGTGTGGCCTATAATCACACTCTTAGATAATATGTAACACATGTTTTATCTATTAGCAATGCATGTAGTTATATCGATATACAATGAAATAGTTTTAAAGCTACACAACAGATGGTGTTCTTTGCTGTGAAATGGCCGACAAAATGAAATAGTCGAACCTTCTATAGCTGCCACTACTACTTTTCACTCACGGGTCTACAGACACTGTTACAGTCTGTTGGTTATATGAACAAATATTTGAATTTTTTTTTTTGCAATAAAATATTACCAATAAATTTCAACTTTATTTTACATATTACATATATATGATTTACTTCATGTTACTGTTTCCAACCTGTGGTTAGTTTTTCATTCATTTTCCACTACCGGCTGGCTAGGCCTGTCGTAACTTCATTTGTCTTATAATCTAATGGTGTGTGAAGCTTTGAGAAGTCGAAGTTGAAGAGCAAATCTCCTTCAACTTCGATTTCGACATATACAATAAACCTCACATATTCGAAGGACACACAAAACTTTGATAGATTATCAAACGATTTAATTTTATCTTACTAAATAAAAACTGTTATTAAACAGAATTTTAACACCGACTAGTAATTTAACTACCATAATGTTAGAATAAATCAAAAGCGGGTAAGTAAATATTAATATATTATATTCACTATCCCAACATAATTTTGTAAAAAATAAAAATACCTATTAAAAAACCCACCAAGGTCACTGGTATAATGCAGAGAAAGCACTTTTGTTGTGCTATCATCGAAGCTCGCGTCTAATGTTTGGTACTTAATATTCTCTCTCTTTGGAATTATCTGTTACAAATGTACAAGCACATTTTGTCAAAGAAGTTTTTCATAGTTTCTTCGCATTTTCTTTATTATTCAAAATGGATGATACGAAAAGTAGGAAACAAAAACAGAATTTAATTTATAATTATTTTCATAGAAATACAGATAAAAATATATGCATGTGTAAAGTTTGCAAAATAAATTTATCAGCTTCACAATGTAAGTAAATATTAAAAAGTTTATTGATAATTTACTAATCTTATCACTAAGCCTGTGTGCATTAATTATTAATATAGGCCTTCGACTTTTCTTCATAAGTTTTAAGCTTTGCTTCGACTTCACATTTAAAAAGTGGCCTTCGCACACCCCTATTATAATCTAACTCAAGACTAGAACAGGCACAACATCCAGTCCCCAGGTTATTAATTCATTACTATGAAAGGATAAACCCACATTCCACCAATGATACATTTATCGGCCATGCCAGGAATCGAACCCAAGACCCTTAGTTCAGTAGACAGTCATACTACCAACTGAGCTAAGCTGTTGGATTATATATGATGATGATGATGATGATATGAAAAAACAATGGACACAATTATTGTAACTAGGGTTCACCTCACTTTTAAACTAAGAATGAAATTGCTGTATTAATAAATAAGAATATACACTTTCGTATTAAAGAGATGGATAGATAACAAATTGTAGATCATGATTAAAACTTATTTAGAACAAAAAATGTAAAATTTTAGTAATAGGACAAATAAATAATATTAACATTCGGAAAACTAAAGGATTCATTTTCAAACATAAATATATTTTTCCTTTCAAAGGTATCATAATTTTAGCATGCGCCTATATTCGGGCCTGGTTAATTTCCGGGTCAATACAGTATCGAACAGTGAGCAACACTAGCTTGAACCAACATAAAAAAACAAATTTACTTATTGAATCATATGAAAGACAACAAGGAAGCTGGACCAATCCATATTGAGAATCACTGTCACACGTGTGGTATATTTTACAACACTCTCACTATAAACTAATGTATTTACATGTATCATTACTGCGCTTGAGACCAGACTCGGAATAAACCTCTAATCCCTCCTTCAGATGGTCAATCTGCCTCTGACATGGACAAAGTTGTGGTCGACGAGGCTTCATACTCCATACGTTGTTTGTTTATTACCAACTTAAAAAAAATATTTCAAATATTGTCAAGGAAGTCTTCATATGATTACAAAATGGAGTGAGGTACAAGAAATTTGGATTTCACAATGAGAGAGGTCCCAGGCACTCATGACTCTAATTATCTGTAAATCACATTTATAACAGTAACTAAACAAGTCTTCAACAATAATGCTATTAAAATAGTTAATAAAGTCATTCTGATTCCCACGCAATGTTCCACAGTCCACCACTGAGCTAGACCAGACGGGGCCCAGCCTCTGTGACGCTCGCTGTCACTTGCTCCAGCAGCCTGCTCTCCTGCTCAGCTAGTGCGAGACTCTGCTCTGCGTAAAAGTCCAGCAGTTCCCTCAGTCGCAGCTTCACTCGACTCACACTCTCGGGGTCGGACAGGGCCGAGATGGCCATTACACTGTCGAACTGCAGTGGATGCTTTGGACGCAGCAGCTCTGAGAACTGTAGAGACGCTCCTGTGGGCAGTCGGAGGGGCAGTTCTTGTACAAAGACACTTAAAAAATTAATATAATAACCGTTTATGAATACAACATCATTTTCCCAGATTTCGTCAAGTAAATAACCAAGTTCTCAGGTTAATAATATAACACGACACAGCAACAATCCACCCTAACAAGTTTTCAGACTTGCTTCGGTGGTCAAATAGTCTAAGGCAAGACTCACCCAAATCAGCAGCTAACCTCTCGTTCGGGCTGTATGTGTATGAAATAACTATACAAATGCGCTAAGGAGGAAAACGGTTGAATTTAGAAGAAGTTTAAACATATTTGCATAAAGAGAAAGTGGGAAAAAAGTCACCCAGTACATCTGAGCGAGATTCAAACCCTGATATCTCTGTCATCAGAAGTTCAGTCTATTGTTAAGATGGTGCCTTGGGCCGTTCGACCACCGAAGCGGGTATTAACAAAATTAGTTTCAACAACTAGCCTAGCTAGGCCCTGTGTGTTTCGATAACGTTAAAGACGGCGATAGCCACAGTGTCAAATGTATCATCAATACCTGCAAGGTCCTTCAGATGGGACTGAATGGCTCTCAGCTTTTCGTCAGCGCCCTCCAAGTCCATCTTGTTGATGACAAGAACAGCGGGCTTCTCCAACAAATCTTCCTTGTAGAGCTCCAGTCCTAGATACACATACAAGATGAAGCTCATTACAGGGAACACAAAGAATAACAAGACACGACAGCGTTGTTAAGGATTGTCTCCCCGACAAGATCTAGGAGTGTGACGAGGACACAGTTGGAATCCTCACCTTGTTAAGTAGGAGTACAGTCTCCAGACAAGATCTAGGAGTGTGACGAGGACTCAGTTGGAATCCTCACCTTGTTAAGTAGGAGTACAGTCTCCAGACAAGATCTAGGAGTGTGATGAGGACACAGTTGGAATCCTCACCTTGTTAAGTAGGAGTACAGTCTCCCGACAAGATCTAGGAGTGTGACGAGGACTCAGTTGGAATCCTCACCTTGTTAAGTAGGAGTACAGTCTCCAGACAAGATCTAGGAGTGTGACGAGGACTCAGTTGGAATCCTCACCTTGTTAAGTAGGAGTACAGTCTCCGACAAGATCTAGGAGTGTGACGAGGACACAGTTGGAATCCTCACCTTGTTAAGTAGGAGTACAGTCTCCAGACAAGATCTAGGAGTGTGACGAGGACTCAGTTGGAATCCTCACCTTGTTAAGTAGGAGTACAGTCTCCAGACAAGATCTAGGAGTGTGACGAGGACTCAGTTGGAATCCTCCGATGTCTACGATGAGCAGAAGCATCTTGGTCCTCTCGACGTGTTTGAGGAACTTGTGACCCATGCCGATGTTGGCATGCGCTCCTTCTATGAGACCCGGTAGGTCCGCCATGGTGATCTGCCGATAGTCTGGGTACTGAAGCACCCCAATGTTGGGCCTAATGGTTGTGACTGTCGGACGCCGTCAAAATTAGGCAGTAATTTAGAATTATAAATTAAACCAGAAAAAACACACACACACGCACACGCACACACTCTCGAGTATAGCATATTAACTAGAGAAAACTAAAATAAAGTTTCTCAAGTACAACATATTACAAGGGTAGGGTACCAACTTACAAGGGTAGGAGGCGACCTTGGGCTTGGCGTTGCTGATGGCTTTCAGAAGCGAGGATTTGCCAGCGTTGGGGAACCCTACCAACCCTATGTCCGCTATCAGCTTCAAGTCGAGTGTCACTGAGTGGCCCTGCCCTTCACTCCACAAAAATTGTTAGTTGGACCCCCACCAGGTCCACCCGGGGCCACCAGAATACTGCTACCAGTTTTGTCTAGGTCACCTGTAACACGGTTTTATTAATATTATTAAAGGTGAGCCACTCAAATCTTCGAATTCAAAAATTACTTAGGCCTACTTGAAAACCACAACTTAATCCGTGATCATTATTTTGTCGGACAAAAGAGATAAACATGAATAAAATCAATATATTAAAGATAATTAAAAACTGTTAGGTGTAGAAAATCTAACATCCCTTCAACCATCCAATAAAAGTGTTTATTTACGCCTACCGGACAATGTATTTTATATCGATTGTTTGTTTAGAATCGATTCAGGTATTCTGATCACTTAGTAAGCGCTATCAAATTTTAAGAATCAAATAACAACTTGCTAATTCATAATTTGTTTTTAAATTGATTTTAACTAAGAGTTTATTATTATTTTTTAAATATGCCTTTGAAGTAATTGTAATTTAATTATTTAGCAGGCTTACTACCGTTCTGAAGTTTGTAATAATATAAAATGTGTTGAATAATGGAAACATATTGCCAGGGTCAAAAATATGTTCATGTTTTAAATAGAATGTATTCCCAGTAATCGATATATCGCAAGAATCAGATATATTATTGTTGTTTTCGGCAAGAAGATAGTATTTCACAGGTTTTTTAGAAAATTAACTATTATATCAACATTTTTAAAAAAACTAAAAAACACTCAAATGTTGAATGATTACATTTTTAAACAATAATATGAGTCTAGATTGTTTAATTTGGTTGGATTTTAACCAGTATTTTTCGAGGGGTGGTTGGTCGGAGTTAATTAAAATTGAAAGCATGATTGGAATAAATCTTAATTTACAGTTTAGGCCTATATTGTGTAATGTAGGTTTAATTGTAAATCATTAAAATTTCTAACAATTTTTTTTGATCATAGAGATTCGAAAATAAAATGTAAATTTGGATTAGAGAATAGTGGATCAACCCATCTTTAAATATAATTGATTTTAGGGTGGTCAAAACCTGCTCTTGGGTTACTAACACATTGGACTTAACAACTTTAATATATATAATTTTGGAAGACTACAAACAAGAAAATTAAATATGGCTGCAACAATCAGAAATGCATAATAAATAAATCAAAGAAAATAATACAATCAATCAGAGGAAAGACTGCAATCAATCAAAAGGAAAGACTGCAATCAATCACAAAGGAAAGACTGCAATCAATCAAAGGAAAGACTGCAATAAATCAAAAGATGGGACTGCCAAATGCAATCAAAGGAAAGACTGCAATAAATCAAAAGAGGGAACTGGCAATCAATCAAAGGAAAGACTGCAATAAATCAAAAGAGGGACTGCACAATCAATCAAAGGAAAGACTGCAATAAATCAAAAGAGGGACTGCAATCCAGGTCTCAATAGCAACCAAATTTTGGGTTGTCAAAAAGTAGGACTTTCCATTTGTGATTCAAAAAGTAGGAAACTGATTAAAAACACCCTACACACATCTCATATTGCAACAAAAATTTAAATAAATATATAAAATAGAAAATAAGAACAATATTTTTATGCTATTGGGTCCATAGTAAAAATGGGGGGAAAAAATTATAAAAGAAGAAAGTAGGAATGCTCAACCATCATCAACCCCTTGCAATCCTCCTTTCCTCTTAAATCCCCCCCCCCCCCCCCTCTTAACTTATTTTCTTTTTAGTACAATATTTATTTTACTTTGGTATTGCATTACAAATCCAAATTTGAAAATAATGATAGTGAAACCAAATAGTAATAATTTTGATTTGTATTACAATAATAATGTTCATTATAATCAAAAGATGATATAGGTTAAAATAAAATGTCTTCAACCTAAACAATATACTTAAAAAAATTATCTGTGAAACATTATAATAAAAAGAATTAATCACGCTTTCAGTTGTTTTTGGTTTTTTTGATTCAGAATGACTTGTACACAAAAGTATTACAACATTGTTGTCTTCCTCTTTTGAATTTGCTTTAGTTTGTTTATTTTCTCAAAAGCAAAGTCACTTTCTTCCAATTTCTTGCACGCGGCGTCTAGCATAGTTTGAGCTATTTGCAAACCTTTCCGATCATTAATTTTCATTGCATTCTTAATCCTTTCATTCGCTTCTGCCACTAATGACTTGTAAGATTGAACAACTTCTTCTTTAGCTTCCTTTTCTAACAGTTTCTCTTTTTGTATTGCCTACTTTAGCCTCCTGTGATTTTTTTTTTCGAAAACGTTCTTTTTTGCTTGAAACTCTTCACTTTGTATTTTTATTTTATCTTTGTCTTCTTGCTCTTGTTTCTTCCGTTCAGCTCAATTCTCTTCTCTTCTTCAAGTCTAGCTAAGTACAACTTATGGGCCCCACACCCCTTTTTAATGAAGTCCTTCGTGAATGGTACTGTGTGGCACTGATAGTTGTAGTGTTTAAGACCATCTTTGGTAGACTGTATGGCACTGATGGATGCCTCAGAGAGACAGGTCCTGTTGTCAGTCAGATAGTTGGACGTCTGTGAGAATCCTCACTCAACATCAGCTTTTCCATGGGGTAACACAAGGATAGCTTAACAAGCCTTGTCAACTCAGGATATTTAGGATGCCCAAGAGGCTCCTTCATATTGAAAATCTTTCCCCAGTAGTGATCAATTCTCTTTGACAACCACTCCTTGCCCATCTTGGGTGCAATTCAATCATCTGGAATTTGTTCACACTGAAGTACTTCTTCCATTCATCTCCAATGAAGTCACATTGCAAGGTGGGACAAGAAAAACAGCATTTGCTAATAGTTTTATTGACCTAACAGTCCAAGCTTCACATCTATTTTCATAATTAAGACCCCTACTTTCCTTTAATATCACATTATGTAACGGCAGCTTTTTCAGCAAATGTCCTGATAGTGTGTGGTAAAACTTTCGCATGACATGAAGCATTGTTTTCTTACCTTCAGATTCAATTTCTTCGATGTTTTTCTTGTTTTCACGCCAATTTCAAAATCATCATCACTCTGTTCCTTTTCTATACATGGAAACAAGCTTGAGTTCATCAATAGATTTGTCTCTGATACACAAACGACCTAGCAAAATCTTCAGGAGAAGACACTCATGTTCATGAAAAACATGGATTAGAGGCTCTTCAGAATGAAGCGGGTTCATAAACGTCTCAAACATTTTGCTCACAGATAGAAGGAATTCAATTCGTGTGATTGTTGAAAGTGGTGTTTTCAAACAAATCACGATTCTTTTGAATCTTGTCCCTTTTTGGAAGTTCTTTAAGGAAATATTCTTTGAGAACAGCCAACTGCCTTATGACTCGTTCAATTGCTGGAGCCAATGTAAGCCACCTGCACTCAACATGCTTAAAAACTTTAATTGGCAAACACCGAGTTCACTTTGTAGATTTTGGTATTCCTCCATTCTTACAGGTGAAAGTTAAATATGTAATCAACAGCTAAGTCCACTACTTCCTCTCCAAACTCTATTTCCCAAATCCGCCATGAACAACATGCAAAGTACATGTCCCTACATCTAAAAGTGCAGGGAGGTCTAGGATTTCTTTGCTTCACTAACTGTACAAAAAACTGTTTTATTTACATTAGGCCCATCCCTATCGAGTGTTATTAGATCTTTCAGAGGGAGTTTAGCACCATATAATGATTTCATTATTTTATCTGAAATGTCTTTACCTGTTGCTCGTCCCATAAGATATGAATCTGGATGATGCAGACATACAGAAGTTTTCTCATTTGACCAATATCGAATCTTAAGGTCAAGTTGTTTTGTTGACCTGTTTGTTTGTTAGTTCATCATAAGAGATGGAAAAATGATGACATTGATTTGTTAATATCAAATAACGAGTTCTTGCATGATTTAACAATTGACTAAGTCCACGATTATAACACTGTATAGTTTTTCTACAAAATCGACAGAACACTTGGTATTTTGAACTGGTGCTGTCTTCACACCACTCTCCCACTAAGTGTCCAGTGCAGTCTTTTTGTGTGAACCAGTCAGGATTGAAGGACGTGCGTTGTTTCGGCATATTGTTCACATTTCAGTTCTCTTTACTGCACTTAAACCTGAAAGCAATAATATATTAGGATTGTATGAACAACACATCAAAGCCATCAAATAGACAGGAACAAACATGAAAGCTACACTTTAATCCAGCCCATTCAAGTGGGATATAGCGCATTACAACACTACCTCCAAACACAAAATTTACAACCATTGAATTTAAAAGACACTGTACTAGCTTTTGGGCATACAATTTGAGTTTATTCAAACAGCTAGGCACTTTATAATTCAATATTTTGCTTTGCTAACTTACCAGCAAAAAGGCAGATTCACACTTCAACACCAACAAAAACAAACTGTTTCTTTCTTCTGGATGTCAAAAAGTAGGAAAAGTAGGACAAAAATGAGTCCTGGCAATCAATCAAAGGAAAGACTTCAATCAATCAATGGAAGGACTGCTATCAATCAATGGAAGGACTGCTATCAATCAATGGAAGGACTGCTATCAATCAATGGAAGGACTGCTATCAATCAATGGAAGGACTGCTATCAATCAATGAAAGGACTGCTATCAATCAATGAAAGGACTGCTATCAATCAATGGAAGGACTGCTATCAATCAATGAAAGGACTGCTATCAATCAAGGAAAGGATATAAACAGAACTCCAACCATATCAAGGTTCTTGTATAATTGTTTAAGAACCAACTCCTCAAAGTGATGACACAATAGTCCAGTTTCATAGTCAGGTATGCTTTTTGTATTTTAAAAAATTGACTTAGTTTTTTTATTTAGTTAAATGTCTTTAAAAAGAGAAGGTACGAACCCAGCACTCGGCCATGCTCGTCTATGATGGTGACTCCCAGCGGAACCTCCACGTACTGGTCCTCTCCAGGGCAGCCCAGAACTCTGTTCTTGTGACTGTGACCGCCATGGCCCGCCAGCACGCGTTTGGAACTGTGTTTCTTTGACACAGACTTCAAGTCACCCTCTGGGACACACGCACACAGTGTTCAGTTGGCAGCACCTCTACAATAGCGCAGTTGGTAACAACAGATCCAAGGACCCCAGGTTCTATTCCTTGCAAACTGCACATTTATCAACAATCATTGAGTGATTGCTCTAAACCAGGGGTCGCCAACCATTTTGTATCCCAATCGTCTCATAAACTTATCAAACATGACTCACTCACTCATAGTTTCTAGTCTATTTTTGTTTTGTTTTCCCCACATAACTATCTTATTATATTCCTTAAATTCAATCTATACTCAAATATTTTTGTATTAAACTTACTATAAAATAAATAAAATGTTCATTATGCAATTAAACTACTTAATGTTCTTATGATATCAACTATTATGACTGATTAACGTAATTTTGGCTAACACTCTAATATTATTTAAAATTACTTGATATAATTGTGAATTAAAAGAATAAAAGATCGACTTTTAACGATGATGAAGTTTTATTACAAAATTGATTGAAAACTTTTGTCAGATCGACGCATTGCCGGTCCTCGACTTAAACCTTCTGATGAATTATCCTTTTCAAGTTAATAATACCTGCATTTAAAATTACAATTGAAGGTTCGCTATAATATATCTATAAAAAAAAGATGGTTCAAAAACTCTGACTCACTGCGAGCAAGACCCGTTTATATCTCTAAGTTGTAAGAGAGAGCTTTGTCACTGTTTGTCTCATTCTCCCATGGAGGGAAAAGTTAGCGACTATTTAAGGAGAAGTAGTTTGACTATTCTTACACACTTATCCTATCCTAATTCTAGCACAAACACAACAACCAAACCCAAAACCAGCAACTTATCACTCTGAGAAATGAAACGAAAAAAACCAGTTAAAAGTAATGAGTCCGACCGTCCACATGTGATTAAATAAAATGTTCAACTTGAATCACTAAACAAGAAAACTTAATTTAGATTTGCTATCAATTTAATATGACTCTGTATCTACTACAATATTTATATAAATCTAAGCAAGTTTTGATATTTTTGAAGTTGTTGATCAATAGTGTCCTTTGCAAGTGACTCACCCTCCTTGCCATGACGTACACACTACCACCCTTCCCGCCAACTCCGCCATACTTGGGGAACCCCATACCACCCGTGCCCCCCGCACGTACAGGCGCAGTGAGTCCAGGAACTTCCCCTGGAGAAACTTGCGAGTCATCTGGAACAAACGACAATCACTCGTAGGTCAAGGATGGTACACTTCATTTAGAGCATATAAACATTATTTTATTGTAACTACTACACACTTGGAAGAAAGAGAGTCGAATAATACTATTATATAGTGTTTTTTTTACACCATATCTTACCATACTATTTATTTGGATTATACGCTAGTGAGTTAGGAATTATGTAGATTTATTTAGAGGAAGTATACTCGCATTTGCTTGAATGTAGAGTGGAAAAACATTTGCACAAAACCACCCTAGTGCATTCGACCGAGATCAAACCCTGATCGCCTCGTCTTCAGCAGTCTATTCTAACTCGAGAGTAGCAGGTTAGAACGCGCGGCACCGAAGAAGTTATAAAGTTTTAAAAGTGTGTGTAGTTATATAGTTACTTTAATCGAAAAGGGTGACCTGACGGTCTATAGGGTAAGGTGTGGACTTCTGTGCTGGGGTCCGGGGTTCAATCCTCGGTCACTGCACAGATTTATCTGATTTCCAAACCCTTCCTTCACCTCTGACAAGACATCCTTGTAAATGTGGGAATGCCAGGTCTCCACCGTGGTTCGGATCCCACGTTAAACTGTAGGTCCTCCATTTCATCTCACAATCACCCTACCATTACACATTAACGTAAGTGTGTATAACCTGAAGGGTAGTAAGACATAGGAAGGTAAATAAATATCTATGAGCTCGCTATTGTGATCTGTGGCTCATGCGTTGTTACAACACGTGTCAATAACTTAGACCTATTTATGACATCACCAAATTATTGTATATCCCAGTGAGAAATTTTAAATTGTTTATTCCTTCAATGTTGAATTAAATTTTAATTTCTTTGCAGATCGAAGGCTCTAGGTTAAATTAACTAAGTAAGTTTCATAGATTAATATTTACAATATTTGCTTGTTTTAAAAATGAGCCCCTCTAGATATAATTTCGAAAGGTTTAAGCTGTATGGATTCAGTATTTAATGGGTAAGACTGACCACCATAAGCCTACTCTAAGTTGGTTTTTTTTAAAATAATTTTGCTAACATAGATAAAATGTTATTTTGATTTACATACTAATCAATATATTATTTTGTTTGTAAAAATGACATAAACACATGACCATACTCCATCCATCCATGCAATAACAAGTAACATTTCATTTACTATTCGAGTAACTACCTACATGGAAGTTAACGAGCATTTAAGTCAGCTATAAGAGCCTAAGTTACTTATTCTGCACTTTGAAGTATTTCAATTAGAGAGTTTGGCCGCACAGAACTTACTCAGGGGCGCGGACTGGCTCTGCCCGCTCTACGAGTTCTATCCCTTTGTAGGCCTAGAGTAATTCTTTGCTACTCTTTTAGTGTCAAATTAATATTCACACACACTTCTTATGTAATGTTGGCATTCCCTTACAAGAGGTGCCACTACTCAAAGCAGGAATTGAAACAAAGCTACAATAATTTAAAACAGGCAGAAATTTAATAGATAAAATTCATCTTTTAGAAATTTGACGCACACATCTTTTTCAAATATTGTGAGATAACTTTACATCTTACGACACATTGGGGTACACACATATTTACACCAATGGGATTGGTAGGTAAAATTAGAGGAAGTGTGCCACCAGGGAAATACCAGCTTCAGTACGAGTACACCGGCCATCTTTCAAACTCTGACCTTTCCTTAGCCAGCAAATCAAGTCCACACTGAGACTGCGTGAACACTGATGAAGGTAAGGTTAGGTTGGGATGGTTTTTATAAACATATTAATTATTGTGACCTTAAATACCTCCGACGCTATTTAATTACCTACATTAGTTACTAGGTACCATGTGTGATCGAGGGAACAGTACCATACACCAACTTAGCAGAATGTTTTAACGTGATTCTGATGAGTTTTGTTTTAATTTTAAAATTGTTGTCAAATTTATTACAATATTTATTTGTTGATATAAGAAGTTTGCCATTATTGTTGCGTGTATTGATTATGTTGAAAAAATATTTTATGATATGACAAAGAGAAAGTTTCAAGAATCCCACCTTCTATGTGCACTATCCCCCCCGAGTTAGATACAAGACATTACATATTAAAACCTAGATCCTTAGCTAATAAACGGACAAAGATTGCCCAACTAGATGTTATTATTAAACTCCTACTGCCCTCAAGCCTAACAAGGAATATTCTCTCACGCCTCAAACATATAATTTAATAAGCAAGTGACAAGGTTTTAGTTGAGCTAGCAAACTGCTGTTATTTGAAATTGGCTTATTAGCCAATAAGTTTATTATTATTATTATTATTATATTATTAGCACCACGTCTTACTACCCATTCGGGTTGTACGCACTTATGCTAATATGTAATGGTAGGGTGATTGTGAGATGAAATGGAGGACCTACAGTTTAACGTGGAATCCGAACCACGGCGGAGGCCTGGCATTCCCCACATTCACAAGATGTCTTGTCAGAGGTGAAGGAAGGGTTTGGAAATCAGATAAATCTGTGCCAGGACCGAGGATAGAACCCCGGCCACCAGCACAGAGGTCTGACACCTTACCCCTAGACCACCAGGTCACCAGCCAATAATTGTTTACTGATATAATTTCTTCCACCTTCACATCAATTAAAATCAAATTTTTAAAAATTGCGTTTTTTTAGTCCAGATTTAATGTGGGGAGAAAAATTCCAAGGACTTGGCCAGAATTCGAACTTGTTACAACTGAGATCAAGTGCAATATGAGTCTAACACCTTAGACCTCTCGTCCAAGAGATAAAATAAGGTAAGGGGATTCATAAAATACATTGGAGGCAAGTACCGGTCAATAAATCTTATATGATAAATTCTTACACTTGTGATAAGATCTGTATCATTTTCGCTTGAAAACTATATAAAATAAACACTGTTAATCAAGCAGTTTGCAAAATTTTATTTTTATAGATATGAACTATCAAGTATGTTATCGTAATTGTCCTGAACTACTCCATAATCCATATCCACAATAAACTAACCATTTATGACCAACATTCACATAGAACCAACTATTAATTAGTTGGAGAAAATATCATAGAGAGCAGTATTGTAGAACTAAAATATTGTTAAAATATACTCAAATCATGGATAGCTGCATCAAAGCAAGCAGGACTACAAGTTGACTCTCCTCTTCTTTCCCTTGCCACACAGTGAGTGATCTTCTCTCGTCTTTCATCATTTACAGAATTGAAAAAAAAAAGCCAGCTGTATCACCGTGACCCTCCTCGTTTTTGCAGCGGAACTTTACTTTTGAAAAAGCCTTCCATGAGATTTATATTTTGGTGATACCAACTCTTTTGTTTTTACTGTGACATCCCTCCTTTTTTCCCTGTAACCTTCATGTATGTTGCTTACAACTTTGATTATGGTTTGGGCTACTTACAATTATCATAAAGCCCCACACTTTCTTATAACTAAACATTTTAGATGAATAACTTAGTAATAATAAATACATATTAAATTAGACCTAAAATAGTGAAATACATAGTTGATGATGAAGGCTACACAATAGCCCTAGTTGGTTAGATAGCAATAAGATACAAAAAAAAATTAGGGGTCCAGTTGGGATACCAAAGAAACTCTCCTACAAATTCACTCCAAATCTGTTAAAGCCCATCTACTTTGCTCTGATTAACTCGCATTTGTCCTACTTAAATGTAATTTGGGCTAATACTTTTAAAAGTCATTTAATACCACTAATAAAACTACAAAACACAACAATAAAAAATATTTTTTGGCTGCCCAGCGGTGAGGACGGCGACATTAAGCTTAAAAGGTGGGTATTTTGAAATTAACTATTATTATAGCACAGCGTCTTACTATACGTTCGGGTTATACGCACTTACGCTAATGTGTAATGGTAGGGTGATTGTGAGATGAAATGAAGGACCTACAGTTTAACGTGGAATCCGAACCACGTGGAGGCCTGGCATTCCCACATTTACAAGATGTATTGTCAGAGGTGAAGGAAGGGTATGGTAATCAGATAAATCTGTGCGGGACCGAGGATTGAACCCCGGCCGCCAGCATAGTTGAAATTAACTGAAGCTATTATTTTTCATACGGTTGTAAAGTATATAAACTTGAAAACAGCCTAACTATTAGTAACCTAAAAATTGAGGAACACAAAAAGGGGAATTACTCTACAAGAAGTCTGAATAATAATTTCCAGAACAGAGTAAACACCACTACTTTTGGACTCTACTCAATAAAGATTAAGGGACTAAAATTTTTCAATATAATACCAAAAGAAATAAAGATGAAAAAACTTAATCTTTTTAAAAAGAAAGTTAAAAGATACATTCTGGAAAATAATTTTGATCAGGTGATATGTGGGTGAAACTTTATCTATAATTTTCTAGTAACTGATATTATATTTGGAGCAGAATTCATATGTATACTGTATTTTTTGTAAAGGTTTTTTTGTTGAATACGCTTATGTTTAATTGCATGTTTACTATAATTGGGATGAATGCATCTAAAATAATGTGGCCGGGTGAGGACAAATAATTTATACCCTGTAATAGACCTCACTTTCCTAAATGTATTAACAAGTTACTGAATGAACCACGCTTACTTTAGGATGTTTATATGCATACGAGCCGATCTTGGATCTTTTTGTAAACAACTTCTGAATAGATAAAAATAAATGGTTTTCTAAGTATACTGACAGTGAAAACATCATTTCTAATGAACTTGAGGGGGACAATTTTGTAGACTTTAATATAAACTGTTCAAATATTCTTCGATATTAGAACTGCTGGGCACTTGCAAACCTATTTCATGAATAATGAATCTACGTGTTTCAAGAACATTATTAAATTAACAAAATAAACAATGACAAACAAATATACTTTAGATGAACTGGTCGAGAGCTAGGAGCCTAAAACTCCGACCACTATACACAGGTTCCATCGGCAGTCTAGTCTATTTCAAGAGTGACGCCTTAGCGCAACCACCAAAGCAGGTCTTAGTTATTATTACCTTGAATTATAGTGTCACTATCAAATTCGCTGTCTAGTCCTTTTATTAATTTGGTCCAAAACCGGGTTCTTATTTAAATTAGGTACATCACCCCCAATTTTGAAAAATTCGTGTTTTTTGTGGAACGACACTTTTATTGTCTTATTTTTCAAATTGTTGTAAACTTGTCAACTCCACTTTTTCATTTCGTTCATGAACGAGCCTAAATTGTTAAGATAGTGTTTTAGTTTGTTGAGTTATAATTAATATTTTCAAAAACTGTTTGAATCAATGATGTGCTAGAAGGCTTAATTTTAACCATGAGAAGACGAATTTGATTTTTATAAGCAATTTTAATAAGGAGAAGGCAGTAATTAAAATTGACTTTGATGCTAGGCACGTTATGGAATAAACCCGCTTGGAAAAGGCAAGCCAGGGAATGCACTTAACAACTTTATTGTTTATTTTCTCATGCCTAACAGGCAAAAATGGAGTTATTTTAAAATAACTTGTATCCTAAGCTAAAAAAAATAAATAATTAGAAATGACTTTATAAAAATAGCCTACAAACATTGTTAAATACCTAATGAACAAACATTTAATTTTAAAAGTTTTATTTTTTATAATGTAATGTGTTTGCCAAGGAGTAGGTCTACACTAATGATTTCCATATAGTTTGTCAATGTCTCTCCGTTTAACACGTCTTCTTATAACATTCCCATTGTGTAACAGTTCAGGTTGTATATAATGAACAGACAGATTATGTCACTAACTTGTCCTTACTATTGTCACTTCTATCAAATGTGTCACCCCTAACCATAAAGTTTGATCTGCTTTGGTTTAAACATACAACAATTCACCTAGGAGGGTTGAACTTGAGGTGCAATTTGTCTGGCAAATTTTGAATCTCTGCTACAGTGGTTTTCCTGTCGTAAACTGGACGTACAAGATAACCTAGTTGTATCAGGGATGAATGGTCTGAAAAACTCTCTTCATATTCATTTGGTTGAATAAAATTGTCCCTTTTCTTGATTTCTTTCTCCGTAAAAGTAAAAACTATACATGGTGGCATAAATGAATGACCATGTACAGGAATAATCATTCTATACACAATTTTGGCATCATGTGGAGCATTTGAAATAAGCCACTTTGAAATCGTTACAACCAAATTTATGTTTTTATGTTGGCCTTAAGCCGTAGCGAATAACCTTATCTTTTTTTTTACAGCTGTATCCAGTACCCAGTTATTTAAAATATTATACAGAGTATTGACAATTTCATTGGTCCTTTGGGCCTCTCGGTTCAGTCCAACAATATGTAAACATGTTGTCTTTCGTAAGATTATCTTTTGATGACACCTCAACAATAATAACATTGTATGTACTATTGTATGCTATAGTAGGCCGACAGATTGAGTATTTAAGGTGCGGCAGAAGGGAGCGCGAGTAATTTTACAGTTTTTATAGAAGTGAAACTTTTTGGCCAAAATAAATAAAATATTTCTCCAGTAGCAACATAGAGTTTAGTTCTCTGCACATGATAATATCAACAGATCTTGAATATCTGTTAAGGATGTCCTGGAATTTTGTCAAAACTTTTTAAATAAAGAAAAAAAGTTTTGACAAAATTCCAGGACACCCTTGGCATATATTCAAGATCTGTTGATATTAGCATGTGCAGAGAACTAAACTCTATGTTGCTACTGGAGAAATATTTTATTTATTTTGGTCAAAAAATTTCAATTCTATAAAAACTGTAAAATTACTCGCGCTCCCTTCTGCCGCACCTTAAGATAAGATATTATTTCTCTGACTCACGTTCTAGCATTATCCTCAGAACGGTGTGCTCTCAAACATGTTGTATAGGGTTCCGGATCCCAGTTTATCAAGGGCGATCCATGTAGTTTATTTAAATAGAAGCTAAGATACATGTGGTATCAAAAGCCTGGTCCTTGTTGGAGATATCTTTTTTTTTAGCACCACGTCTTACTGCCCATTCGGATTATACGCATATGTACTAGTTACATTAATGTATTGGTGTTAGGAAGGTTTAATTTAGAGAAAGTGTACCCGCCTTTTCATGGAGGAAGAGTGGAAAATAATTTAGGAGAACCTACCCTCATTATACCCATCCGAGATTGAACCACGCTCTCTCCATCTACGGCAGCCTAGTTATTGCGTGATTAGTGCCTTAGACCATGCGACCACCAAAGTAGATGATATAAAAATATTCCTCAGGCTAAAGACCCGTTCGTAATCTGCTCAACTGTACGGTATGAATTCCGTGTAATTCGTCAACAAATTAAGTTCTTCAGGAACCTGGCGACTCTTAGCAAGGTTGTTGCGAAAACCATGTTTTAAATTTTGATACGTTTGGCTTAAACGTTTTGTAAAGTTCTTTCCTTCACGTTCTTCAAATCCTCCCGGCACGTAAGAGGAAGAATGATCACATCCAATCACGTTGAGTTCATCCAAAAGTGCTTCATATCCAATTTTTGTTTTTTCTTATGACGCTGATGTGGACTCATGGTTGGATATCGTTGTGAACAATCGTTGCTTTAGGCTGTTTTCCACACTTGACGAAAGTTGTTGATCAATGGAAGAAATCTTAGGTTTATTAATTAGAGGAATTGAGCCATATATTTTTCCTTTATTGCTATTTTTGCCTCCAGAACTCGTGCGCCAAGCTTATCTTTTAGGGATAGAATGCATTACCTAATTATTTTATTTGTATAGACAACAGCTGTGGAATTTCTGTGTTGCAGGCTTTCAGAGAGCATATAATATATTTCTGCTAAAATGTCATACATTATAGCCAAATCAAGTAATAACTGTCTATATGACAATCGCTTTAATGTGCCATTCATTACTTGTCCGTAGTCCTACATTAAAAATTACTTGTCTTTAATATATTACAAATATTTATTTTTATGCACCTCATATATATGTCTGGTTATCCTGTATTTCAGACCTACACTTCAATTACTTGAGCTTAACAACGGCACGGGAAAATCATAAAATAGCAAGTTTATCCTATTAACTGTAATTAATTATTTGAAATAATTGAATTACTGTTTATATACCCTTGTTAAAATAGTGCAATACGATTCCGATGGTTGAATGACCTTAAGGTGAGTTTTTCCGGGGTTTATTGTACGACAGTGTATTTGGCAGAATTTATTGGCCGGTCATAGTGGTCCACGACTCTTGATGTTCCCACTGTGCACTTGCTCAGCCACGGTTCCACTTTGTCACAACACGATAGAAGTCGAGAGCTTCTTGACCATTCCCACTAAATAAGTACACGACTGATGTGGTCGTAATTCATACCATTGAACCCGTGGGAAACCCCCGTGTCTCACTTCTGCTTATGTCCTCTTTATTCTCATGATCTCATCATATACATTTTCCAGCTTCTGTCCGGGTCACTTTAGTAAAATTCCTCCACCTTCCTTTATCCTTCCACCATTCTTCCCCCATTAGTTGACACCATTCTTATCCTCTCCCTCGCACACGTTCTGTTATCTGCTCCTCCCATCTCTTTCTTGGCCTCGCTTGAGGTTTCATGATATGCTCTTCCAATCCACATTAGGACATGTGCAATTAAACATTTTCTCAGGACGTTAACAGATTTGACCCTATTTTATAATATTAGCTATAGTTGGACTATGATAGTGATAATATTAACTATAGTTGGACTATGATAGTGATAATATTAACTATAGTTGGACTATGATAGTGATAATATTCTGTTAACTGAAAACTAAATGTGTCCATGAAAGGTCCTCCCTTCTTAATTCTGTTCTAATGTCACACGAGAAGCGATTGTTTGAAACAATCAGAAAGTAGTTTTCATTTATTTGATTTTAGTTTAGTTCTGTGTTTTATGATCTGTGACTAATCTATGGTTTACTAAATCATTTTTAATTATTTTAGGAAGGTACAAGTGCACTAAAATATAGTGAATTAAAACAGTTCACTTCTATGGTGTTTTTTTTTACCAAACTATCAATGTATTCTACATTTATATTTTTTATTTAATATTCTTGCTAGTCATCTGTGAACTTGGCAAATGGTGATTAATTTTTTTATTCGTCGTCGCCGTCATCGTCGTCATCGTCTGACAACTCAGCAAATGGTGATTTAGATCCAGTTGGGACGAAGAACAGCCCTTGGGAACTGGAATAAAAATATTTGAACTTAGAATTATTTACATAAGTACGGTATGTATTCATTATTTCAAAGTCTAAAGATTATATTTTATATTATAGTGTAACTATACGATACCTGCTACCTATTGTGAATATAGTTGTACTTATGATGGATATAATAATTAGATAAAACATTTTATATTTGGTTTAACTTATTCAACGTTTTAAAGTTACAAAATATTAATAAATCAATAAAACTATGTTTTAAATATATCATAATTTAAAAAGATTATGAAACAGTTTGAAATAGTTTATTTTCAAATTATGAAAAAATAATTGACACTAGCAACTATGTTACAAGCCTATACACCGAACGGTTAATGAGACGCGGTGATTTAAAAAAAAACTATGTCATAGTAATTTTTCTATGATAAAATATGTTTTGTAGTATATGTTTTATTTTTAAAATAATATACATTTACTTTAGTTAATTTAAAATCCAATTATTTATTTTGCCTTTCTGTTTATCATAATTGAACACAGGCCACGCCATTAAATTTATACTGGAAGAGCCGGCTGAGGGACCTTACATTTTTAAAGCAAAAAGATTATCAATATCAAATTAAATTGATTTGGCTATAATGTATGACATTTTAGCAGAAATATATTATATGCTCTCTGAAAGCCTGAAACACAGAAATTTCACAGCTATTGTCTATACAAATAAAATAATTAGGTAATGCATTCTATCCCTAAAAGATAAGCTTGGCGCACGAGTTCTGGAGGCAAAAATAGCAATAAAGGAAAAATATATGGTTCAATTCCTCTAATTAATAAACCTAAGATTTCTTCCATCGATCAACAACTTTCGTCAAGTGTGGAAAACAGCCTAAAGCAACGATTGTTCACAACGATATCCAACCATGAGTCCACATCAGCGTCATAAGAAAAAACAAAAATTGGATATGAGGCACTTTTGGATGAACTCAACGTGATTGGATGTGATCATTCTTCCTCTTACGTGCCGGGAGGATATGAAGAACGTGAAGGAAAGAACTTTACAAAACGTTTAAGCCAAACGTATCAAAATTTAATAATATACTTAGCATGTGTTCATGCTTGGGCTATCTTTGTTCCGGTTGTTGGGATTGGTCATACTGTATGTTTCAAGGCTACAAGCTTTCCCTGTAGCAACGTTCAAACTTTGAAGTTAATGGTGTTGTCCATTACAATTTTCGTTGCAGAAGGACACAAGATTTTGTATTTAGTCTATTTAAGATTAATGTCCTTACCTTTGGTTTATGTTGTCCCCCATGGTTATTTTGGAGTTCATTTCACACTCGCCATCTTCGAAAGTAGACCAACTGTCGCACTGCCATCCCACGAATGGTTGTACCCCTATAATGGACTCCACCCAAATGTCTATCGCTCGTTGGTGGCTGCATAATCCTGATATATTATTTTATTAGCAACATTAAGAATATAATGGATATGAAACCAACATATTTGAAGTAATCACCAGGAAAGGCCAGTCATTTGCCAATAAAATCACAATATAAACAGGAAAACCTATCTAGAAAATTATACAGTTCAAATTCGTTAATTGAAACTGAATATAAGCTTCACTCAGACAATATTTTTAAGTGGTCTACCTAACTTAAATTAACCTTGAAAAAGTTTGTATTGTTTTCAGAAAGTATTTCTTACCTGTTGCTCTCTCCTTAATATCCGAACAACCAGGCTGTGAAGTACCATCATTGACCCATACGTCTACAGTGCCCAACATTTCCCGGGAACCTAATCTCTTTGCATTTGTGTGCACGGCAAGTACGAAAATGCCATCTTCAGAGTCAAGTTTGTTTTTGTTGGGGGTAGAATTGTGATCATACATAGGTCCAGCTGGATCCAGTCCTATAGTAAAGCAATAACATTTAGTTTAGGCACAAATCACTAGCATTTTTCTCTTGTTCCTGTTAAAATTTTTAGATGAATGAAACTACTTGCAATCCATTTATTTATTTTTATCAACAGTAACATTACGGTCGGTGACCTGGTGGTCTAGGTTAAGGTGTCAGTCAGACTTCTATGCTGGGGGTCCAATCCTCGGTCCCGACACAGATTTATCCGATTACCAAACCCTTCCTTCACCCCTGACAACGCGTGTATTAATCACAACTTGTGAATGTGGGGAATGCCAGGCCTCCACCGTGGTTAGGATTCCACGTTAAACTGTAGGTCCTTCATTTCATCTCACAATCACCCTACCATTACACATTAGCGTAAGTGCGTATAACCCGAACGGGTAGTAAGACGCGGTGATAATAATAATAATAATTTAAACATAAAACTAACCTAACGGGGTGGTGCTTGTAGTATCAAATCAAATAAGATTATTATTTGGTTCTGATTTAAGTAAATCTAACTCTTACCCACAGAATAAAAAATATATAATATTTCCCCTTTATTTCATTCATATTTACATCGGTATTTATTGATGATAAGATAAGACTTTGAAATGAGAAAATTGATATTAGATTTATATAAAAGCAAGATTAATTTTTAAAATCCCGAAAAATTAAATTGAAATAAAAAATGACTAAACAGATTTTTGGAATTAAAATATACGCCCATCTAAAATACAGTAACACGAGACAAATAAAAATCAAACTAAAAGGCCAGAATAGGAATAATTATTAAAAAGTCAAATTTATAGATGAAGGTTATAAACCTCGTAGAAACAATATGAAATAAGTTATAGTAACAATAGTATTGAAAAATAGAAACGAAAATGTATTGAGAAAATGAATTTACTTTGATTGGATCACACGAAACAATAAAAAATGTCAAGTAAATATATTAATGATAGAAAATTAAAATATTTTATAAGCAAGTAAGAAAATATAATACTAAATTCTAATAAAAGTTATTAGAGATACAATGAATACGATTGTTACTTGATTTAAAATAAATCAAGATAATAGTTAAACATGCAGTGAGAGAATAAAATGTTGTTAGGTTGATGAAATGATTTATTAAAACTTTATTTATATTTAATATTATAGTGCTTATCTGAAGAAATTACAGTCACTGGCCTCTTGGCGGCTAATGTGATTTATTGAACAACTAGTATCTTTCATTTTCGACATTTTATGGAACTTTTAATACCATCGTCAATAAAAATCACGTAACAGAAATAAAAATAAAGAAACTCAATTTTAGGTAAGGACATTATGAAGAAAATTGAGATAAACAAATTAACTATTGAACCAAAACACTTATGTTTTAAAATGAAACTATGGGTATTTTGTGTAACCGTATGATGTTTAACTAAATGTGTGTGGTATTGAGTTTAGAGTATTTATTATAGATTGAGAAATGTTAGAAAAGAAAAAAAATGTTCGAGAATGTTCAAAACCATTTTTAGAAAGTTCTCTTAAATGTTGTAGTTATTTAAGCTAAAATAAAGAAAATTTGGTAATACCTAACAAATATGGCTGCCACTAATCGGTTTAAATATGAAAATACCGTTTGCTGTGTAAGGTACCCCACATTATTATTGTCTAGATTCTCTACTTGAATTGCTATTGACTCTTATAACTTAATTCCAAGGCTTGTCTATGATAAAATCCATAGATAATACATATAATGCTAACGTCAAAACAATTTTACGAATTGCGCATTATTCACTATTTTTCATTTATTAACGCTATTATTGAAAGTAGTGTGTTTTAACTTTGTGCACGTTAAGTGATTTATACTATTTGCTATTAATGGGGGCGCTCTGTGTTAAAACAGCTCCAGTCTTATGTTTAGTAAAGTCAAGCATTTTATCTATCTTTGAGGGTTTATTATAAAATAAATTATATATATATATTGTTTGAGTATTGCAAACTAAGGCAATGAGGGAGGGAAATGCTACAGGAGCTCTCAGGCCTAGAAACAAACTTGTTTCACCTGTGAGCATGCCAACTCGGGACTTGGTGACCCTGTCTCCAACGATCCCCACTGTTTGTCCCCCTAGACTGTGTCCCACGCAGTTGACCCTGGAGAGGTCAAGACCGTTGTCAGCCAGATTGTCCAACAGCTGGGCAGTTCTTTCCCCTACGATCTGAGTGTCTGCCTTGGATTCAGGGTAGAGCATGCTCTGAGCCAGGGAATGCCAGTCCACGATGATCACGTTGCAATCACTCTTGGACACGTACGCTGAGAATGCAAATGACCGAATAATTTCACTCTAGGTCAGTACATACTTATGAGAGTTAGACAATAATACATCTATCAATTAAAGGTTTGACTATTGTTTACACATTTTTCTATTGTTTAGGTTAGACTGTTTCCTGTTTTTTCTACCCTTTCTTAATCCTTCCCACCTTCCTTAACCTTTCCTCACCCTTGGAGGCAACAAGGACTTACCTGGACCACTCTGAGCCTATTGTATTTCTATAGTTTGGTGGGCTAAGACGTAATTTAATTAACATGGAGTAGTAAAACACTAAAAAAAAGTAATGTTGAAAAAACATATGTTTTGTATTACCTCTCTCTTTATCGGCTCATTACGCATGCCCTGGGAGTTGTTATTTGTAATTAATGACCTAATTGGGTCTATCGGCCCTCTTAATGGCCTTCTTTGCCCTATATTGTCTAGTCTTCTCCTTTTGACTCTACATGACATGGGATATCCACGCGAGACCTTAGCACTTCACAGACTTGTTTGTATTTGTTACCCTTTAGACGGGTCCCTTAAGCCCAGTGCTTGTTAATGCTAGACTTCAAATGTACACCTTTATAGTAAAATTTGATCTTGAGCGTGGCTTATTATTATTCCCAAATTAGTGGGACATGGTTTGCAACTCCTTATTGTGTCCTTGACGTCACACCCTTAGTATATCACACAGGATGTGTGTGGTTTTAGTCTTTTCTAAAGTAAACCCAGTAATATTCCTGTATGGCCCCTGTTGACTAGTCATTTTCTTGCAGACAATCAGTTGTCTTGATTTATTTGTTAATTATTGAAATACTAGAAGCTAGTCACCGAGTGCTGTTAATCAAAGGTATCTATCATTATCTCATAAAGCTCTATTTAAAGGACAGATTAAACTGGCCATAATGTTTGTAGCCTGCTGTATTATATCATACTTTTCTCTAATTTAAATACAGTGATCCCCAAATATATTTAATTGACTAGACAACAAAACCATATGAACAATCCATACGTGTGTTTATATACTTTCCTTTGTTTCTATTTAATAAATTGCTGTAACCATTGTATTTCAATCCTTTGTATACTATGCAACCCTACTTAAACCATTAGGGTGGTTCAAGGTTTCAATATCTTTTGACGACATTATCTGGTGAGCCCTAAGTTTATTAAAATCGTTACCGTGTCAGATGAGAACTACCCGCTATCCTGGGTGATTCTTACAGAATGTTACCAAGATTTGAGGTCCATAGCTACTACACATTTAGAGAAAATAATGCAGTTGCCGGGTCTAACTTCAAGGTCACCACAAAGCTTAAGGGCGTTAGTGGACACATTTAAGGAGAATTTAGGTGCACTGAATGTTTTAAAATTTCCCGTTTGTGAGTGGAGTATTATCTTACTAAACTTGACACTGAACAAGTTAGATAGATAGACACGACTGATGTTTGAACTTGCGCACACGACTACCAAATTACCAAGTTTTGTTTAACTTTTGAAATTTCTTGAAAATCAATTCAAAGCACTGTCATCTGCAAATCAAGGTTTAGCACTGCCAACTAGCGCGAGTACTAGACAATAACAACAACAGGAGGATGGAGGATCACTGAAGTCACCTGTTGGAATGAGAAGATAATTTTATGTTAACTCAAATCAAGGTCACTGCACTGTGTGTCAAGCTAAACACAGTATTTATAAGTGTCCAGTGTTCGCGAGCAAGTCACCGATACAATGCCGGGATTGGGTAAAGTCAAATAATTTGTGTTTTGATTGTTTAAAGGAGTCACACCAAGTAAGGGAGTGCTACTCAAGGTTCGAGTGTCCGCACTGCAATCAAAATCATCACATATTGTTGCACATAGGGTCAGGTAGTCAAAGCCCCATTAACACTAGCTCAAACCAACGTTTTACCAGATCTAACACTGATCGCACCCAGATACAGTAGGTGTATTCAAAGGGATGCTACCCATCAGGTTCATTCACCAGGCCATGAAGGCACTTTACACGGACTGAACACATCAACTCACTTACCACAGTTCTGTGAGCCTTACTACAGCCTTGTTGGGAACCGCTGTAGTGCAAGTTAAGGATGGGCATGGTGCTTATCAGAAGGTCAGTCTTTTGATAGATTGTGTGTCACAATCATCATTTATTACTGAATAATATGCTCACTGGCTGTCTTTGCCACGTCGCAATTTGAAAATTCCTATTAGAGGAATCTCTCAGTCAATTGTGCAAACCAACAAGGGTGTAGTGATATGTGAGGTGAGACCGTGTGGTGTTTATGGTCCTCAGCTATCACCGAGGACATCATTATATGTAAAATCACATCGGAAATGCCATCAACCATACTCTCTAAGGATATAGTTCAGGGGTTTGCTCATCTTCAGCTGGCTGACCTCATTTTTATGTACCAGGACCAATTGATATTCTATTAGGTGCAGATATGTACCCCAAGATCTTTATGGTGGACGGTATTCAACTTCATCTAATTATTCCCCGGGATTGCTTACATATTTGGCTGTATCATAATTGGTCGAGTAGGACCTCAACCACTTATCACTTCTAGTGTCTCGTCTTTCTTTGTTGCTACTGAACTATCACTTGACAGTGTTTTGAAACGATTCTGGGAGGTGGAAGAATTGCCCATGTCCAAACCCATTGACCCGATGAAGCTACATGTGAGGCACACTATGTGACAACGAGGGTAGATACATTGTTCAGTACTTCAGATGCACAACCAGAGTTGGGAGATTCACGTCAACAAGCATCAAGAGACTCACTCAGCTGGAATGCCACCTAGCTCTCGTTACCCACAACTGAACGAACAGTATGTGTACTTTCTAAAGGGATATGAAGAACTCGGTCACATGTTGCGATTGAACCATCAATGATCCAGGACATTAAATACTATATCCCACATGATTGTGTATCCAAGGAATTTAGTTTAACCACCAAACTGAGAGTGGTTTTTGATGATTCTGCAGCAACATCAACGGGGCAGTCACCAAATGATATATTATTGAAGGGTCCCAAACTGCAAAGGGAAATTGTGGAAGATTGTTATTAATTTTCGATTTCATCCCATTATGCTCACCACTGATATATGCAAGATGTATTGACAAATACGTATCACTACAGATGACTGACATTACCAGGTAATACTTTGTCGCAAATCCCCTGATCAACATATTCAACAATATCAATCAAATACTGTGTGACTTATGGTGTATTATCAACTCCCTACTTAGCGATGCAATCCCTGCGTCAACTCGTTTCTGATGAAAAATCTCGTTACCCTCGTGCTGCCGAGGTCTTTTGTAGGGACATTTTTGTTGATGATATAGTCACAGGTGCTGATTCAGTGGAACCTGCTCTCGGTTTACAAACCGAGTTGATTGAATTGCTAAGCCTAGGAGGCTTCCAACGTAATAAATGGTCTAGCAACCACCCTGAAGTATTAAAGAGGATACCAAATGAACATAATGAAGTTACCCTCATGTTTGAAGAAGATGGAGATAAATTAATTAAGATATTAGGGTTGGAATGGGACCCCACATCAGATTCATTCTCTTATTTCGTTTGAGGTTACACTAACCAAGAGGGCAGTTCTCCCAAATATTGCTAGGATATTTGATCCTGTGGGGTGACTATCTCCAGTGGTGTTTTGGGCTAAGGCATGCATGCAGACTTTGTGGACCCTAAGACTTGTATTGGGATGAACCACTTCCACCAGAGCTCGGACAAGGGTGGCCAATGTCTTGCTCACACTTTCATGTTCTTACACATGTCAAGATCAACAGATTCATATCAACCAGTGATGCTATTAATTGTCGGCGTCATGTATTTTGTGACGCGTCTATCAAGGGATATGCAGCAGTCGTCTAGCTTCGAATTACTACGTGTAATGGTGAAATTCAAGTCAACAACCTTGTCGCCAAGTCAAAAGTAGCTCCAGTTAAGAGTTTATCTCTTCCTAGACTTAAGCTTTGTGGGGCTCAGCTCCTAGCCACACCTTTTAGTGGATGCAGCAAAACCTTGAACAACGATTACAGGTGTCAACTGTGTGTACATGGTCATATTCTACCATTGTCTTGGCATGGATACAAACGTCACCACATCTTTGAAAACATTGGTTGCTAACAGAGTAGCACAAATTCAAGAAGCAGTACCAGCATAACATTGTAGACATGTACCAACTAATTCAAATCGGGTGACTATGCATCCAGAGACCTACATCCTGAAGAGTTGACAAATTTGCACATTGGGTGGACAGGACCAGAGTGACTGAAACAACCCATTAGTAATTGGCCCAAGCTCCCCGATGTTAGTTTCCAGGTAGAGTTACCTGAATGAAAGGTTGTAAAGGTTATCAGTCTAGTAGCAGAAGTGAATACTTGGTGGGCTGACCTGCTCAAACACTTCTCATCATGGACAAAGTTGCAACGAGTCATCGCATTTCTAGCACGGTATATTCAGAATTTCAAAGTGAAGAAGAAAGGTTGTTATAAAAGCCCATTGTTGTCTAAGGAGCTCATCCCCATGCTATATATAAAACAAGTTCAACAAAATACGTTTGAGTCAGAACTTGAAGAAATAAAGAATACAGGGAATGTTCACCCTGCGTGAGGGGCCTAAGACCGTTTCTCTACCAGGAGGGCCTATTAAGGGTAGGAGATCACTTGCGACACTCTTCATTGAGGTATGATACAAAACATCTTCTTTTGTTGCCGAAAAAATAGTCACATCACCGATATCATTGTTTATCACTACCACAAATCTTACTTTCATGCTGAACTTCGAACAACCCACTCACTCATTCAAGGCCAGTATTGGATTCTTTCAGCACACACTGTTATAAAGACCCGGATCTTCAAGTGTATGAGATGTTTTGATTTAAGGCACCTGCTCTCCAACCATTCAAGGGGGACCTCCCAGCGATGCGTCTGCAGCAATCAAGACCATTTGTTCGGGTTGGAGTGGATTATGGAGGACGGTTCCAAATAAAATAATCTGAGTTGAGGAATTCTAAGGTGCTCAAGGTTTATATAGTTTGTTTGTGTGCTTGACAACTAAGGCAGTGCACCTTAAGGTGGTATCAGACCTAAGCACAAGGGCCTTTCTTGATGCCATTCTTCGGCTTATTTCCCGTTGGGATACGAGTTAAGAAATGTATAGTGACTGTGGCACAAACTTTGTAGATGCCAAGCGTAATAATACAGAACTACAAAGGCTTCTATAATACCCTACCGAAACCAAATGGTAACAGATAAACTTTCTGTCCAAGGAAACTTGGCATTTCAACCCACCTTCAGCTCCACATTTTGGTGAACTATGGGAGGCTGGTATCAAGTTGGCAAAAACTCACCTAAAAAGAGTGGTGGGTGATCAGACACTTATCTATGAAAGGCTCTTAACATTCATTCATTCAAATTGAAGCAGTGCTAAACTAGAGACCTCTCTGTGCTCTCTCTGTGATTCCGTATGACCTTGATCCATTGACATCAGGACATTTCATAGTGGCTCATTCTCTCGCCAGCCCACTCGAGGAGATCGTAATGGAGCTGCCTATCAACCGGTTGAATCGTGGACAGTTGATACAAATACCTTTGGTAAAGATGGTCAAGGGAATATATCCATTCTCTCCAACGGTGACAAGAATGGACTACAAACAAGGTCAATTTACAAGAGGGACAGTTAGTCTTGATAAAGCAAGACAATATTCCCCCACTCAGTGGCTGATCGGAAGAGTAGAAGAGGTGTACCCTGAAAGGGATGGGATAACTAGAGTCGTAAGTGTCCGCACCGAGCACGGGACCCTCAAACGACCGGTTGTCAAATTATGTCCAATTCCTAACCAATAGGAGGGATACATTATTCTGTACATATATTTTGTTGTTGGTTTGTTGTTCTTAAAAATTCACTTAGTTTTTGGTAGGTGGTATGCTTGTATATTTTTCTATTGTTGAGGTTAAGACTGTTTCATGTTTTTTCCTTACCCTTTCTTCTCCCTTCCCACCTTCTTTAACCTTTCCTCCCTCTTGGAGGCAACAAGAACCTACCTGGACCACTATAGTCCTATCGTATTTCTATAGTTTGGCGGGCTAAGACGTCCCGCCATGTTTATTGTTTTCCCGCCAAGTGTCACTGGCGCGGTTTTTAGCACTGCTGATTTTAGTTAGTCGCGCGCTGAGACACGTTAGAGCCAGAAGTGAGGAGGTAAGGTTCCGTGAAATTTCAACCAGAAGCGGTCCAGTCTCTTTTTTTCGTGTGTGTGTCGATGAAGAGGACTGCTCCAAGACACTACCAATCAGACAACATAAAGTGAAGGGGAGTTGCCTCTACCCATTCCCACTCCACCATACAGCCCATTTGTCCGTGTTCGTAACAATGGTCCTCAAGAGGGTTTTTCGTTTATCATTCATTGTGAATTACGTTACAACAATTTTTTAATAGCCTACTTAAAAAAAAGGTTTTGCTTGATTCAAAATATGGAATATTAAAACAAATTAAATTCAATGCACGTAGAAAGTATGCATAGTGAAACTCGAAAAAGAAAGTTTTAAATAAACAAAGTTTTTTTTTAAAAAAAGAAAGTAATTTATGTTCCATTACTATGGGTTTTCACTGATCAGTTTTATATTTTGATGTTATTTACCGTTTTTTATTTGAGTCAAAGTATCCCTGTTACCATGCCAGCCGTGAATAAGGACCTTCGTGTCTAGTTTGGTGTCAACAGCTGCAAGAGAAGATTTACTATTCAGGTCCAGTGTAACAGGAGTGCTGGGATTATCCCTGGAACAACAATAGTTTCGACAGTTGACTCACTTTGGTAAAGATATATACTAATTACGTATAGAGTCAAATACCCGCCACCAACAACTATTTGTGCGTAAGAGATACCCTCGTGTGCCAAACGATGAAGGTCGGGCCTCAAGTCGTCTTCTGACGAGCCTGTTGGGTCTATTATTTATTTGTAACCAAGCATATTAAAATTTTTTAGTCAAACATCATCGCAAAATAGTATTTCAAATAAATGGGATAGCTTGAAACCAAAGCAATCTGGGTCCAAAGCCAAACTCTTCGAATGCATTTAAAAGTATTTCCTTGAACTTTCCCTTCACCTTTGGCCTTATAATTATTTGCGACGTTGCCTATTTGGAGATTTCAAAGCTGTTTTGTAAAGCAGGTTGCAACTTAACTTGACGCACCTAAGCAGTCTAAGCACTATAATATCACAATCAGACATCAATGTATGAAATAGAAAGATGTGGTGGCGATCCCTCCCAGCCTCTTTCAATCCTCCGCGCAGTTTTCTGGCGCAGCGCTGAAGTGTAATTACCAAACCTTCCGCTAGAGCTGCGCCGAGCGAGGTGGCGGGAAACTCATCCGTCACTGACACACTTGCGATGCGCAAGGAATCGACCGGGTCAAGGAAAGAGGAGAACTTGAATGTACTTAATCAATATATGTATCAATCAGTGGGTCGCAAGGCTGGGTTTTGATTAGCAACACATTCACTATTAAAGAGGAAACAAACAGGCTCGTGGAGTTAAGAATGAGGGAGTTTCATTAGTGACAGAGCAGTTCATAGAAGTTTCAAAGAGAGGGAAGAAAATGAGTAACTCACTCTGAGAGGCTTCTTGTTTATCTACTGATAGCACATTACCTGTTCCACTGACGAGTTTACACACTCACTCTGCTAGTTTCATCTTGAAAACATTGATTTGATTTTTAAAATTACATTTTTCTTGTTTCATATTCTAGATACACATTTACTACATCCTGGCAAGAAGACTCCTACAAGCCATTTTTGTGAATAAACCAAATAGTCTGAGTTGTCTGATGATTTAAAAAAAAACACGTTTACAAATATCTTATCTCAGGATGAAAATAATATTTTTCTGCACTGTAGGACTATTTTGGAATTATTTAATAATTAATTGTTTTTGTTTTAACGTAGAGTCTCGGAAACTTGACCTAATGTGGACTGAGATGGTGTCGAATTATTGAAATATTTGGTTTTACAAATGAACTCACATAAAATAAATAAAGCGTTAAGCTTACTTGCCCAGTTTCTAAGTACAGTCTATGCTAGTCTATAACTTAACATGCTAAAACTGTACACCCTAAACTGTGCTACATTATTTAATCAGGGCCAATCTATACAAACGTACATACTTTAGTAAAACTAAAAATGTAAATTAAGTACGTACTATGTAGTACATTACATAACTAACTTACATGAAAAATATAAACACTTAAACTTACTTGTACAGTACGTACAGAATTTCTTCGAGTCAGTTCTGTTTTGAGAAACTATTCGTGACTTCAGTTGTTTCTCACACTGATTTATGCATCAAGCTGTGTCATCGCGTGTCGAGTGTGTCGAGTTACACGGAATTCGTGTTATCAAGTTCCGAGTTTCCGAGACTCTATTGCCGTGACGTCACAGGTCAGAAACGTACTTTAGTCACTTCGCATGCGGGAAGGATGCGAACTAACGATCATTCTAAGAATGATATAGAGGAGACACGTGTTGTCACCGACTGCAGCGCCTGACGGCTGGATACAAAGTTAAAGTAAAGAAGACACTATAACTGATAATGAAACAGGTCAAATGGCCCATAGGGCTTAGAAGAATATTTAATTAAGACAAACGACAACAATGACATTGTAACATGTAACGTCTTGAAGGGATGATAAGGGGGGAGGGGTGGGGGGGGGTTACTGACTTGGTGTAGAGCAAGAATATGATGGTCTCCATCTTCTGAGCTCGTGATTTAGAGGGCATCCCCATGAAGCCTTTACTACGGGGTCTGAATGCAGGATGGACTATCCATGCGTCGGGGGACAGACAGGATGGACAATGATCTCCATGCTCTGGCCGGATTAAGGCTCCATGCTCTGGCAAGCAGGATGGACTATCCATGCGTCCTGGGGGCTCACAGCAGGATGGAACTATAATGCTCCGGGGGCTCAAAGACAGTTGAGAATATCAATCGTAATGGGTCACAGCTTATATCAATTAATTTTATGGAATTGTTATTAAATGTCTAGGAGTTGGATGGGACTAACTAAAATATCTAGACTTGACTCCAATTTTTTTATTATATGAAATCAAACTATGTTTTACATCACATGCTTGATTTTGATTTGAGTTCATTATAAATTAATGATTTTTTTTAAATAATGAATTCTAAACTTAATATTCACTAACTGATTTCATTTTGTGTTGACTAGCATTTATTTACAAATTATTCCCTAATATCTCATCTAACATGAATCTACCATTGAATAGCACTAGCGCATTCTATTAGCCAAACTATTAGGCCCTAATCTACCATTGGTTGTAAACACTTAACGCATTCTACTGGCCAAACTATTACATTGTAAACGCATACCATCATGGCCAAATATATAACTCAACCAACTTTAGTGTAAGTAGTCAAGACTGAATTAAAGCAATTACAGTATAACTTTTATAGTTTGAAGGCCAAGGAGAATCTAGAAAAAATCAAAACATCTAAAATTCGAATTAAACATTTTCATGAGTATACAGGTAGCTAGTACACAATAAATTAATAAACTCAAAATATGCTACATATCATCACACATATTTTATATATGCTATATAAAACATATATACACAATAAATAAATACATAATAACATAAGAAAAATTCAAACTTTGAAAATTTATCATAACGAAAATTGCAGACTTTCAGAATTGATGAAAGCCGAGCTAACACATCCCCTATAGTAGGCAACCCGCTCGCCGCCACCCGGTGCATAATTCCCGGCTTTCTCATTACTGTGTATCAATAAGTTAAAATGCAACTTTATTTAACATTCTCGGCATATGGGGTGGCTAATAAAGATCGTTAAATTAGGTTTTAAATTAGTACAAACTCAAAAAAATTAACAACGGGTAGGTTTCGAATTATCCGAATATTTCCTTCTAAAACTCGAGTTACATGTTTTTTACGATTGATTAAATCGAAATTTAATGGGGAATCTTGGTGGGTTAGAACTATCCAATTTTTATAATTAGCCAAATCCTACTATATAATATAATTATATTATATAGTTGAACAATCAAATTATTATTGTATTTGATACTAAATAATAAATTATAGAAATATAAAATAATTATTGTGATATAAGTAATTTAAATTATTTAAATAATTATTTCAGTTTATATTTTCTGATACATAAATATTTGTAAAAGTCATAGTTTCTCTAGTAAAATAATAACCAAACCAACTCTACCTATTTTATTTATTAAATGTAAAACTTAGGAAAGGTTTTATTGATTTGATGAATATGTTCGTTATATCTGTAATTATTGTATTCACAGTTCGTTTCCCTTGAAAGGTACGGCATGCTTACCTTAACTGATTGCACTATGATAGTATCCTGTAAGGTGCAACATTGTGTAATTAACTAACACATGTGAATTATCTATCAAAACTTAAAACATGGCTAAACACCACACATGAATATAATACACAATAATAAGTAATAGCTAGAAAACTTGCCAAAATAAGACACCGCTGAACTAACAAATAATCTTTTATATTTTTATCGGCATTTTTTCTAACTGACCTTTATTTTTCAAGGCAATGTAAGAGTGAAATTAAATCAAAAGGCGTCCCCTTTAAAACATAGAATAATCAAGATATTCCCTATTTGCTGTATTTGTAGTTTCGTTCAACGGAAGATCATGTGCAACAAAGGCTACAACCTTTTTTTTTTCGCTTGCGTACCCTTGGCATAAATCGTGTTCTTAATTTTTTTTATCAAAATATTTAACCACTTTAGTAGTAGTTATTTTGATTTATTTGTTGCAATTTGAAAATAAATGTGCTAATAATGAGAATAAAAAAACAACGTGAAACTAAGCTGAATAAAGAGGGCAGATATTTTTACATTCAAAAAGCAAAAGTTACAATAGAAACTAACATATTTAATATATTTCTTAATTTATTAATAATTATAAAAACTATTCTATGCTTGTCATTGAAATCATTTGCTCAAGGTCAAGTATAGATAGATAAAACCCGCACCACCCCTCATCATATCGTTGAGCTAATTTCATATTTTTTATTGATCTTTTGTCTTAAATTGCCGGAATATGTAGCTTTTTCCGCCATTATTCAATTATTTTCACGTACCCCCAAACGTCCTGGCGCGTACCCCACGTTGGGAACTGTTGGTGACAACATGTCTTTATTTGAACGGGACCACTGACCAGATTAATTTAATGGGGTGTACACAATATATTGCCTTGTTTGGCCCCAGTACCTGAGAACACAAGCAGTAGGACTACACTCAGCACCGAGACACGCTCCATATTTACACCTGAAACATTTAGCATCAGACATTTCAGCTTAAGAACAAGTTTTTTTAAACTTTAAAACATATAACATAGGAATTGTTCAAGCTTGCATTCCTCCAGTTAATCCTAGATCCATAAAATAGTCGTTTTTTTTTAACAATCAAGATTTCTTGGAGGCACCAGAGCTGATTATATAACTTTTTACTAACACATTTGAATAATTAGTTTATAGACATGTGTCATTGAAATGTAATTACCTGCACTACACCTGGATAAGCTACAGAAATAAATATAGTACACAACGCCCTAGTTACAAATTGTGACTGTACCCCTACAAGACGAGACTCTGCTCTGCTTGTATTCATGCATAAAGCTTAACTTAGAGCGTAATGCGTAGCGTTCAGTAACTACACAATTCAGAATAAAAATACAACCGTTTATAATGAAGCGTATTTGTTACGGCTAAAAATAAAATATCCTTAACGTAGATATAAATCAGGAACGGTTTATTGACAAGATAATAATATTACAATACTTGGATTCGAATAAAACCATGATCACAAATAAAAAATATACCAACCACGCGGCCATCGTATGTTGGTAAAGATTGTGTCAACTTAATCGGGTGGAGGGTTGAGTGTGGTCAACACAGCAAACCCTACAGTCGTTAATCTCAGTTTTCTAGACTGAAACCACTATTTATTTATTCAAGTAGCTCCTCATTTGTCTTCACGAGGTTGAGTTTGATCCCGCCACAGACCAACTGCTTTATAGAAAATTCTGTAAACGTCGGGGATTGAACCCGGAGCCTTGAGATCTGAAGCCAGGAACTCCGGCCCGATAAATCACAGAAGCGGTCCCTGTATCACATAAACACGCACGAATCCAACTTTTTTTTCATAACAAAAGCCAAACAAGATCTGTCTCTAAAGCCCGTATTACACGTATCAATTTTCAGTACAGCGAGGTGATCGTGTTATACACCTCAATGATCGTGTTATACACCTCAATATCGTGCTATAAATCTCAATGATCGTGTTATACACCTCAATGATCAGTGTGCGTATCAGAAAACTGTAACCGCGAATATCAAGCGAGTTTGATATTTTCTGTTCGGACGACAGCTTTCTGCGCTCCAAAGGAAGTAGGGTAGATCTCAAATCATTGTATGATCGACCTGTTGCAAGTTATCTTAGTGTGACACTTAGCTTCTCATGTAGATATATGGCCTTTCTCATGGCGGTACCTTGATTGGTCAACAGCTGAGTCGCGAGATAGACACAAGATGCGTGTAGGAGTCTGCACCCATACGTGGGTAGTTCCAGAAGTCATCAGCATCTAATTCAAGCTAAATCCTCACAGTGCGTGACGCACTCAATTTCTACTACACGTTTCTTTCTGCGTTTGACAACACCCCGAGATCTTAAATTTAGGTAGTACCAGTACAATAGTAGCGAATCTTTATCCTTTTGTTAACACCCACCTTCAAGTCTTCCACCCTTTGTCTGTGGCGTTTGCTTTGGAAGAGACCCCCTGAATATTCTTGTATTCTTGCTAATATAAAGCCGACCTAGTATTTGACCTCTTTATTTAGGTCTCTAGCTAGTGGTTGTTTGTTCTGTTATAAATAAACTTAATTCGGTAGATTGAAGTCAAACTTGCCTGCGTGATCTCGACAGTAGAAAGAGTCACAGCTTTCTGGACTGAAGAGCTTTATATGAACAATTAAAGAAGTCAATGCGGTCGACTGAAATCCAACCTGAACCTCAAAAATGGTAAAATAATTACCTATATCAAAGGGAATTGTCATTTTGCTAAGCACGAAACGATTTAAGGCCTATTACATACAACATATATAAAAAGGGAAATGCACATTATGAAACATGTAAAAAAAAAGAGGAAAAAATTACCTAAAATGTAACATTATGAATGGAATTGCACAGTTTAATTTTTTTGTCGAAATGTATTTAACACTGCTATGACATTGAAATAATTCTGCTTGTACATGGTCAGTGCAAATTTTAACAAAAAATAACATCATTAATTAGTGTCGCCCGTGCAATTACTGGTACTAGGTTGCATGACCTTTGTTGTCGGAAAATAGCAGGAAGGTTCACAACAAAGTATCTGCCTTGAAGCTAACCATACTTCTATTTATCTATATATATATATATATTTATACAGGGTACTCCCGAACTAAGCGGATAATCTTTGGGAATGGGTGGTGGATCAAGAAACTAGCTCAAAGTGTATTTTGTGGATTGGCTTGTTTTAGCTTCCTTTCCGCTCAAACAGCAAAAAACTAATTGACAACATGATTTCTGCAGAGGTCCCCGGCAATAAATTAATATTAATTTTCCTGTAAGAGGGCTCGGTCGTGGTGGACCTGAGGTTTGAAGCCCCAGTGTCCTTACCTGTGTATATAATTGTCTTGTCTAGTTTCTAGATTATCCACCCCAATACTTGTTCTCTGTGTTATCATATACTTAGTCTTTTCAACGTTCACTTCTAAACCTATTTCCTTGCTAGCTTCTAAATACATTTCTGCATTTCTTGCAACAGCTTCCTTACTATTGCTTAACAAAGCTAAACCATCTGCTTATCCTTATAGCTGCTTTGTACTGCTTGATGTAGAGCCCTCTCTACTCTCGTGCCTTACCCTAATAGCATGATCTAAGGAGCAATGGGGGAGGAGGGCTTCCACGTGTGAGTTATTAATATCCCCGGCTAATGCAGGTGCAGTTTCTTTAAATTACCCTGCTGATCCTTATACCCTATATTAAGCCACTAAATTACCCTTGTGTGAGCGAATGTTAACTAAATTATAAGGCAGTAGTGTATGGGTCATCAGTCTCTTGTTTGCGGCTTAGTCCACTTTGCTTTATGTTGTCCAGCCATGATGCTGACAGCTCGTGACGTGGAAGATGACGCCAGGTGACATGATGCTGACAGCTCGTGACGTGGAAGATGACGCCAGGTGACATGATGCTGACAGCTAGTGACGTGGAAGATGACGCCAGGTGACATGATGCTGACAGCTCGTGACGTGGAAGATGACGCCAGGTGACATGATGCTGACAGCTCGTGACGTGGAAGATGACGCCAGGTGACATGATGCTGACAGCTAGTGACGTGGAAGATGACGCCACGGAAACACATGTTACACACAATGTCATTGCTGAGGGAACTGCATGTCTAATAGAGAAAACTTTATCTTCGCTCTCTCTCTCTCTGATAACTGTTGCCAAATCTCCTCGCTCTCAGTTATGTCTGAAGGTGGTGTGCTGGGGTAAGAAGGAGCTACTGGCCAAATCTCCTCGCTCTCAGTTATGTCTGAAGGTGGTGTGCTGAGGTAAGAAGGAGGAGCTACTGGCCAAATCTCCTCGCTCTCAGTTATGTCTGAAGGTGGTGTGCTGAGGTAAGAAGGAGCTACTGGCCAAATCTCCTCGCTCTCAGTTATGTCTGAAGGTGGTGTGCTGGGGTAAGAAGGAGCTACTGGCCAAATCTCCTCGCTCTCAGTTATGTCTGAAGGTGGTGTTCTAGGGTAAGAAGGAGCTACTGGCAACCTCGACTAACCAGCGTTGCAAAACTTGTCTTATACGTGAGGGGCGATTGACCACACGAAAAGGAGAGATTGATAATTCTGTTTCCCGGTAGTAACAGTTACCTCAGCGGTGATATCCAGTGTAGTAGCGAGTACCTAGCATACCAATCCCTTTCATTCCAGTAGGCACGACTACAGCTGCCAGGCACTCTCAGTTCTGTGGTAGTAACTGCCAGAGATACAACTTACAAAAATTATAAATAAACTAATTAGTGTGCTCGCAGTACGATTGAACAAATATGAAATTAAAATTGAAATTCAATTATAGAGTAAAAAAAAAAGTGAAACAGACAAGTTTGGGAGAAAAAATGGATAAGAAAACGTTGAATTCAAGTGTAAATTTTAGGTTCAAAAGGAAAGTGTAGTTAAGGGGAAAACAAAAAAAAAACTTCCTGATAAACTTAACACTTCCTTGTACTGACGCGTCAGCTACTTTCAGAACATTCTCGGACATGCCAGCCACTCACACGCCGCTAACTCCTCCCACCCCTCCCTGCAAGTTCGCACATGCCAGCCACTCACACGCCGCTAATTTCTCCCACCCCTCCCTGCAAGTTCGGACATGCCAGCCACTCACACGCCGCTAATTCCTCTCACTCCTCCCTGCAAGTTCGGACATGCCAGCCACTCACACACTGATAATGCCCCCACCTCTCCCTTCTCGCCACTAACACAAGAAAATAAAACGCCGTGTGATTTACTGGCTGGCCTATAAAACACATGCAAGCTTCTAGTAGTCACTCATTACACACGCTTCTGGCATGTTAGTTGCCAGATACTTGCATGCTTATGGCGAGTTATTAACATATTGTGGATCTGTGTCTCTGTTGTAGCTACAGCCAGAAGCAAGCAGACAGCTTCGTTGGCCGTTGTGGGAAGATTTGGAATAACTCGTTAATGTAAAGCATGTGTATCTCTGACACGACACAGCGTTTTAAATTGAAAACTTCCATCAAGAGAATTATTAAAAATATGTTTATTTACTAGAAAATAATATATGTTGATAATCAGCTGTCTTAAATTAGATTTGAAATTAATCATGGGGCAACTTAAAGTGTGTGAATTACTGCGCAGATTCTGATTTCTATTTTCTGCGAACGTGTGAATCAAGATTTACTCTACCCTTAGTAAAAATCCAATTCTAACTAAAAACCAAGCTTATAATCTCTCTTGGTACTTATTGCTCAAGGAAGTCAACAGACTCTAACAAAAAGCTGCCACACAGCAACAAGAATATTGTATGTTCGTAAAAAACACATGAAGATGATAATAATAATAACATTCTTTCAGAACATAGGGCGAATTTTAAGACCAAAATGATGTCAGACAAAATTGCGAAACTCGCGAGACAAAAAAAATGCTAAAATCTCCTTCACACCCAGCATTACAGAGCTAGGGAGGGAATGGGCCCGCTACAATCGGGTGGAAAGAGAAAATAAATCTTTCTCCGGCGGTTCAATTCTCTCGACCATCACGTTTTAAAAACTACCTTTTACATATTAATAACACCAAATCATTCAAATCCATCAAATTCCTCGAGGGGACATCTTAAAGTTATCTGGACTAATAGTGACAATCTGGAGAGAGGAGTTAAAATCCACAGTTTCCTTTGCACTTGAAAGTAGTTTGATACCCGTTCTCTGGTATGGGTGAAAGGAGTTCTTCTGTTTAGATAGCTCTGCAGAGAATTGTTCATTTGACAAGTTGCCTGAACCTAGATCTTCAATGCTGAGGACTACACCTGCATGTGCGCATATATCAGTCAGGAGCGTGTGCAAAGGGTGTCGGGAAGATGACTCAGTCATTCCAAATTGATAATACAAATGTAGGTAAAGGGTCAGGAAAAGACAAACAAACTAAGATGAACAAGTTAATATTTTATTTTGATATAAATATTGTGCATTTGACAAACAATTTAACTGTGTTCAGGCAGTGTCTCCAGCTTTAATCATCATCTTTCACCCTGGAGTAAGGGGGAGTTCCTCCAGTCTTGAAGAAGTAAACTCCCCGTGCGCTGGAACAAACCAATTGTATCAAGAGACCATGAGAACTGAGGAGATATATATCGTGTTTCGTAACGCACGTGTGAAACTCAGAGACCTGGTGGTGATAGCCCTTCCTTTACCCTATAAAATGTAGGAGAAGCAAGAGGGGAAGGTTGACAATATGCACCCCTGCCTGAGCAATCGACACATGCTAGCAGTAGGCTGTGGCCGGCCCGATCCCCGGACCTGACTTCAATGGACTTCTAGTGGGTAGATGTAGAATCCCTGGGCTATGAAATGTGTTGTGGGATGTGCTGTTATCAGCGCCGAAGACTTGGTCTCACGTGTTCTAGCGGCCTGTAAGACGGTACCAGGAATCTTTGAGCAGATCCAGGTGAACGTGGTTTGCCATTGAAATTGGTGTGTTGGATGTGCTGGATACACATTCAAACTGGTGTGTAATCCTTCTTTGCTGCTAGGTTGTGTGCACATAGCTCAGACTTTCAGTAAAACATTCCTTGATCACTGCACAAATAACAACACCTTTAGTCTGTCGTCTTCCGCTGATATTACTGACGCGTGTTGCCAGCCTGCTGCCTCTGTGGCTTCTCTCCCATTGCGGGGGCGGGGGTGGAGAGGGAAGGAGGGGCTTACATCCACCAGGTTCATTGCCTCAATCCATTCCTTATGTATTCCTCTACTACCTTTCTGAGATAAGAATATCAATTATGATAATAACTTAAAACAAACACCCAACAAAATCCATCCTAGCTGTTATGAAAAAATGCATCCTGTGGGAGATGTTACATGTGTCAGAAGATCATAAATATAGAGGAGGTATTTTAAAATACCAAACACTACACAATCCGCCCTAGCAGTTATCCCGTTGGGGAGGTTAGTTGATACAGGAGAGCATGAGTACAGAGGAGGTATACAAATTCACTTGGAAACAAATGAGTTACTTACGATTGGTCGATTTTTTCACCCATGACAGCTACAGGGTTCGTATCACACTCGCCATCCTCGTAATCATTCCAGCTGGAGCACTGATGACCTATCAAAGGTTCATTCCCTTTGATGGTTTCCCCCCAAAGGGCCAGGACTCTCATGTGGCTGCAAAAACCTAAGATGGCCACAGGGACCCCATTTTAAAACACTGTTCGAGCGGTTTTTATTTTGTTTTTTAGCTCTATCTGTTCATGTAATATATTTGTACGTATAGCAATAATATTTTTTTTTTCACAACTGAGGCAACCAAAATAAATTCCTCTCCTCCTCAATGCTTTCAAATGGAAAACTAATCTATGTGCAGCAACTAGGGCATATACTTAATACATAGAGTCACAAACAAGACAGCATTCACCAATATTTCTAGTCCTGATTGACCAATGAGAGTTCTCCCTTCCGTACCCCTCCGCCACACCCCCGAACTGTGCCCCCTCTTTCTGTCTCCTTCCAATCTCTACTTGGCTCAAGCTATTCCCTCCTTCTCTCTCATCCAAGGCATCTTCTGTTTCAGATTGTTCTACTGCCATCTTCCCGACTCTGTTATTTTATGACAAAAAAAGGCTCGGGTTAAATGTATTAAATGATTTTTCTAAATTTATTTATTTTAACGTAAAATGATAATCATACATACAAATAAGATAGGTTTCTCTCTCTCTTTGAGAAATATATAGGTAAGCTCTCTCTCACACGACACAATCCTGCTTCTTACAATTATAATAGCTGTCATTTATATTTATATCTCCTAATGGATTGCTAGTCTTGTCTATTTAATATATTGGTCGGTAGATTAAATATCCAATTTATTGTAATCATATATTTACCACATCTACATCTGTGGAAACTGCCCGACCGGGATTCAACCCTTGATACCTACCGCGTGAGTTGTATAGAGGAACCCTCAAACTGACTATACCTTTGTGAGCTAGTGATCCCTACACCCATCCATGCAGATCACTGGTCCAAATGTAGTGAACTTGAGATAACCTTGCGCGGTAGTCCCGGTGACGTCAAAAGAACTTCACACCTATTTATATGGAATAATGTAAACCACCCAGAATGTTCTCGGACCTTCAGGACCACGACCAACTATCTTGTCCGACAAAGTCAGAACGTTTGTTTCTTAAAATGATTTGGCTTTGTCCTAAACGATATCACACACTGAAGACTTAAATAAGGATTTAATAAACAAATATGGTTCGATTAAATAGATTTATATTAGGGATACCTCTATAGAATTATTTATTTGAGAATTTAAAGTGAAATTTCTTAATTCAAAAGTTATTTATAAAAATAAATACGTTCCACATTATCTTCGTTAGAGCATCATTAGTCAAGACAAAGCTTCGCAATTCATTGATACATGGAAGAGTAATAAATGGATACAAAATAAGCACATGAACAAATATTACAGTTTAATACGCCACCTGGAATGGAACCAGGAATCTCTAGAACTTTATCTCACCCGTGATTTCCCAATTCCCTTGCAGTTTGTCTGTTTGATCCCGCCGTTGGGCATGAAGTCGGCGTGACCCGCCATTTCTGCGGAGCCTAACTTCCCCGCGTTGGTGTGAATTATCTGCACGTACGCAGCATCCTCGGGGTCCAGCTTGTCCTTCTTTGGGGTGTTGTTACCGAACAGAGGGCCAGCGGGATCTAGACCTGAGGTTTGAGAAACAGTATCCTACATTAGCTCTGGCTTCACTAAAGAGTGCAAGTTTCCATCCTCGGGGTCCAGCTTGTCCTTCTTTGGGGTGTTGTTACCGAACAGAGGGCCAGCGGGATCTAGACCTGAGGTTTGAAACAGTATCCTACATTAGGCTCTGGCTTCACTAAAGAGTGCAAGTTTCCATCCTCGGGGTCCAGCTTGTCCTTCTTTGGGGTGTTGTTACCGAACAGAGGGCCAGCGGATCTAGACCTGAGGTTTGAGAAACAGTATCCTACATTAGCTCTGGCTTCACTAAAGAGTGCAAGTTTCCATCCTCGGGGTCCAGCTTGTCCTTCTTTGGGGTGTTGTTACCGAACAGAGGGCCAGCGGGATCTGGACCTGAGGTTTGAGAAACAGTATCCTACATTAGGCTCTGGCTTCACTAAAGACTTCACGTCCAAGATGCTTCACCAAGATAAGCACCCTCCATTTTTATAATCAATTAAAAAGAGGCCAACCGGTGTCGATAACTATGGTGACGTCATCAAAACTCCATCATTTGCGCTTTTTGGACCAGCTCTTGTGAAGAATTTACTTCTTAGGGTTGAATAGTTGGTTTTATATGGAAAAGGGCAGAAAATGCAAACATTAAGCCCTACTAAATATTTTTCTTATAATTTAGCAATAATTAGAATTGGCATTTACTAGTTGCTTTTAAAACCACAATCTTGTTCCATATAAAGTACTAATCTGTATATTATTAGTTTAAAGATTTTGTTGTACTAATAAAATATTTATAAAAACTTTAAAACATGTTTTAAAATATTCTTATAGTACGTAATATTTAGTAGAATACAAAATCTCTTTGGATCGAGAGAAATATGTCACAGTTTGTTGTTTTATTTGATGTTGTTTTGTTTTATACATGGTCTGTGATCTCTATAGGGGTAAGGGGAAACAGTGTTAACTTCTCTGCCAAAAGTATTAGCACTACTGTCGAAGAAACACGATTTTGTTTTCTTTAATTTTTTATATTTAAAATCTCAATTTATTTGCATTCGCTATTTTTTCTATAATTTGCTTTAAAACCGTGAGAATCGAAATTTAAAATAAGTCACTATTATTTTTATGAGTTTTTTTTATTCAATATTAAGTTTGAGAGCTTTTAAAATGTGTATTTATAAATTTGTCCATATCCTATGTCACAATCACCAATAGAGAACGTTACAATTATCTTAAGTTAGGTTAAGCATTAGGTTCCAAGATTTAAAATTAGAGATAATGTAATAATGTATACAAGTTATAACCAATTAAAAATGTACTTGGTACAGTTTTGCACTTTAGTTCTTATTACAATGTTGCACTAAGCTGATAGCATTAGTTCATCTGACATCCACCTAGCGCTCAAATTCTGTTCTAGTCAGACTACGGAGAATTAACATTCTATACATTTATTATCTATGGTTTTATAGTAATGAAAGAGATGTCAGGGCGTTAAATAAATGTGAAATACGAAAATAGTAAGTTATTAGTAACTTTGTTAACATTTTAGTTAACTCAACCTAGACTGAAATAAGTTGTTTGCTTGCTAGAAGTATGTAATTTTAACTCCCTTATCGTTGGTTGGAGGACAGTTAGCTAAATGTATTCTGAGTCATTGCGATAACATACCGCTATTTTAATTTATCGAAGGAACATTATTTAAAAACTTTCATATACTATTGAATGGGTGCGAATAAATGGTGACAATTATTGCTCTCAAACTGGGCCAGTTATTTTTTGTGAATACTAATATACTATTTATTATTAAATAGTACAATAAATACTACTACTTACTTCACGTGTTCACAAACCGAGCCAAGTGCTGTGTAGCTGTCATCACTATTATCAAAAGATAATCTAGATTCTTACAGCTGATACTTTATAGTCATCCAAAACGTGGACGGTCTGCGATTTTTTACCAAAACATAAGGGTGGTTTGTTGATGTACCTGTAGTAAATGGTCAAACACCTTTTCGAAATCGCTCTATCACATCTATTTGCCCCGTTCAAAGTGGAGTGATACACTCTCATTTCAGATGGTAAACAACTACCTTTGAGCAAGGATTGAACTTGAAACATTTGAATCGCCCTTGATTGTACACTATATAGATACTCGGGATCTTACCTCATTATTTGAGATTAAATATGTACGGACGTTTGGGAACGTTTGACTCTTGGGGTTGTCATATAGAAGTTTGGGAATGTTGGACTCTTAGGGTTGTAATATGGACGTTCGGGAACGTTTGACTCTTAAAGTTGTCATATGGACGTTCGGGAACGTTTGACTCTTAGAGCTGCCGCTCGTAAGACTGTTTTATACAAGTCATGCTTGTTTACATGTTCTACAGTCCATATTATGTTCTGTGCGTGTGTCAAAACCTATTTATAGGGTTTATATAATTTATGTTTTTGTTAAATTCTCCCTCTCCTCCTCACCTGTTATCATGCCGAGTACTCCTTTAGTGAGCCGGTCCCCGACGACCCCTGCTGTTTGTCCCCCTAGACTGTGTCCCACACAGTTGACCCTGGAGAGGTCAAGACCCTTGTCAGCCAGATTGTCCAGCAGCTGAGCAACCCTGGTCCCAGTGACCTCAGTGTCTGCCTTGGAGGCGGTGTAGTCCATGCTCTTGGACAGAGCGGTCCAGTCCACGGTAATCACGTTCACGTCCCCTCTGGCCAGGTAAGCTGGAACCCACAGGTAGCAATCAACATACTCATCTTGGTCAGCTCATGGCCTCACAGCTGTGCAAAAAGGACGACTAGCCTTTAATCCCCTCTGGGGGACCTGAAGGTAACATGAAGGAGATATTTATCTCCGCTCTCTGGTTTACTGTTGCGAAATCTCCTTATCCTCAGCTATGTTGGAAGGTGGTGTAGTGGGATTAGAAGGAGCAGCTGGTGACATTCACGAACCAGTGTTGCAAAAGTTGCACTATATTTGAGGAAAGACTGGCCTCAAGATTAACCACCCATATCTCTCAGGATTATATCGAATGTAGCTGTATTTGGTAATCCCTGTTTCTTTAAGCGGATATCCAATGTGAAAGATACCTAATTAATACTAGTACTTTCCCAAACCCCATTCTTCCCTCCCAAACCCTGAAACGTCACTGAGGCGTGTTTCGAAGGAAAAGTGAAAGTCAATCCGCTGCTCGGCGGTCTTCAGCGAGAGAACACAGAGGTTAGAACTCCCTTCATTAAAGTATTCCTCCCTCCTTTGCAACAATGATCCTGCCCACTATACGCCACAGTAAACAATTTCTCTACCTGGGCTCCAAACCAACCCATTCCAGGGAAGTATAAAACTTCTATGGAAATTCAGGTTTTGTCAAATAGCTTCAAAGGTTTCAGTCCTAAGTTTCAAGAAACAGCTCACCTTGCCTTGTTTCAGATCAGGAAACTACAGATTCAAGCAGTAACCCACAAAGACCACATGACATTTCCCAAGGTAGTTGATGTTTCGGCCAAACTGTCAACTCACCGGCTATGATGGACTTGTAGCTAGATGGGCTACCATGCCAGCCGTGGATGAGGACCTTGGTGTCCAGTTTGGTGTCGACGGCTGAGAGAGAATTGTCAACGTCTATCTCCACCGGAGCTTCATTGTTGCTAGAACAACCCAATAAAACGCGTTGACCTTTCTCGGAATGATTCAGAGCAGATAAACAGCTTCTGTGGACACTCGCCAGCAGAGCAGTAACGCTATCACGTAACGAGCACTGAACCAATCGTAAGATTTCAGCCTCATCAGCATGACGTGAAATAACTTCACCTTTCCTCTTTTTTTTTTCTGAGCGATAACATCAGCTAATCAAATTTCAAAGCTAACCAACTAAGCAAGTGAGCATGCGCATAAATCAACCAGCATATTCCTACAAAGCGAGATACTAGCAGACATCTTCACCTACTGTTGTTAAACCATTTGGAATAACTTGGTAAAAATCGTGTGCCATTCTCGTTATGTTTGATTTGTTTCGCAACACGATTATATCGAAAATGTCTGTCCATCCACTAGAAATTAAAACGTGTTGGTAATCAGCTGTCTCTAGTTTGTGTTGCAAAGAAGTATGGGTCAACATATAGTAGCCCCATGGTTTCTTTGGTGTTGACTGACAGCCTTGAAAAGTTACCAGACCAAATTATGTATCCCTACGCCGAACCATATGATCTGCAAAAACATATGTTTAGCAGCTGTCACTTCTGACAGTCAAAATTTAGGTATATACCTAAATGTTGTCTGTCAGAAGTCAGCTGTGAGCTAGCAGTCAGCACCAAAGAAGCCACGAGGCTACTGTATGTTTACTGCTAGCTTGGGCATTGCTGCGACACTCAAGTATAATAGAGGTCCATGAAGTTGTCAGCACCACTAACGGCACAAATTCTGAAACCTATGCCAATATTTAGTGCTGAATTTGTGCCACAAGAATATCCTATCTCCATAATTTGTGCCACCATAGTTTTCGTGAAAACACCAAAAAACAGTGGGTGCTGCTGTCAGCACCCATAGCGGCACAAATTCTTAAACCTATGCCAATATTTAGTGCTGAATTTGTGCCACAAGAATATCCTATCTCCATAATTTGTGCCACCATAGTTTTCGTGAAAACACCAAAAAACAGTGGGTGCTGCTGTCAGCACCCATAGCGGCACAAATTCTTAAACCTATGCCAATATTTAGTGCTGAATTTGTGCCACAAGAATATCCTACCCACATAATTTGTGCCACTATAGTTTTCGTGAAAACACCAAAAAACAGTGGGTGCTGCTCTCAGCACCCATAGCGGCACAAATTCTTAAACCTATGCCAATATTTAGTGCTGAATTTGTGCCACCAGAATATCCTATCTCCATAATTTGTGCCACTATAGTTTTCGTGAAAACACCAAAAAACAGTGGGTGCTGCTCTCAGCACCCATAGCGGCACAAATTCTTAAACCTATGCCAATATTTAGTGCTGAATTTGTGCCACAAGAATATCCTATCTCCATAATTTGTGCCACCATAGTTTTCGTGAAAACGCCCAAAAAAAACACATAGTGGGTGCTGCTGGCAGCACCCATAATGGCGCAAATTCTGAAACCTATGCCAATATTCAGTGCTGAATTTGTGCCACAAGAATATCCTACCCACATAATTTGTGCCACTATAGTTTTCGTGAAAACACCAAAAAAACAGTGGGTGCTGCTCTCAGCACCCATAGCGGCACAAATTCTTAAACCTATGCCAATATTTAGTGCTGAATTTGTGCCACCAGAATATCCTATCCCTATAATTTGTGCCGCCATAGTTTTTGTGAAAACTTAAAATAACTCTGGGTTCTGCCAACTTCACGTCTCACGTAGGCCGTTTATTTCATTTCGATACATTATGCTGAGCGTTTCAGAAGGTTTTGAGTGAGAAAATCGAGCTGTATATACTGACAAGAATCAGTGTAGATACTGACAAGAATCAGTGTAGATATTGACAAGAATCAGTGTAAATATTGACAAGAATCAGTGAAGATATTGACAAGAATCAGTGTAGATACTGGCAGAGTGGATACTGACTTTGTATAGAGCAGGAATTTGATGCTCTCCAACTTCTCTCCTCGTGATTGCTTGGCTACTTCCATGAAGCCGGCCCTCTTAGGTCTGGAGCCAGGGTGGACTAACCCTGTCATCTGGGCTCCGAATGCATAGTGGACTATCCCCGTGTCTTTAGCTCCCATCACTGAAGCACACAACATTAACTAAAAACACGTTAGAACGCTCAAAACGGAGAATAATTTCATTTAGTGGTTTCCGTGTTTCTTGGTTGAGCCTCCAGCATGTAAAATAATGGTCATCATTACTTTGAAAAATACATAGCTATACATTTCAGGTGGAGGGATTTACTTTGGAAATGGCCCATAAGTGGGCCGAGCTTTTTGATTTTGTCCTGATTTTATTATTGACATTAACATTAGGGTACACCTACTTCTCAATAAAAGAATATAAAATGTGATATCAACCGTTTATTTTCAATCTAGCGTAAGTTCTAGTGATCAGACATTGAAACAAAATAATTAAACTAAAACAGGGAACTAAATTTAGCAAAAAAGTTTAATAATATATATTTATTATATTGATTGAAAACTGTAAACATTCACAGATCATCACTATACAACTAGTACTCATCACAGATAATACTCGAGAATGAAGATGTTTGGCTCGAGTTGTTATATTGAGTTACCTGAATCGTGATAACACATGTTTTCTTAAGTTAAGTTAACTTTAAGTGAACGTTACGTTAAGTTAAAGTTAAGTTGATCGTTATTCCGGCATAACCAACCTCATCAGACAGACATGACTACCATCACATGTTTGTTATTATTGTTAAAATCTTTTTGTCCCGCACTTATTTCATGATTCTTCCAAAGCCACTTTAAACTTTTTCTTTTTATCCAAGTCGTGCCTTTTCCTGTCGCCCGTGACCTTCCTCACAAGAAATGCCGACAGAGGGTGACATTAACAAACAATTTCAAACACGAACAGAGGATATTTTCCATTTTATACTGGCCTTTTATTAGCTAGTGTCTCGCCTCGTATTTTCATTGGCTATTCCGTCTCAATTCCAAGGGTCATCTATGTTCAACTCCATGGATAACACATACAAAGTAATTTTTAAATCAAACTTTATCAATTATTGTACATTATTCACTGTGTTTCGGCTGTTAACGCTATCATTAAAAGTCATTTATTTAAACGTATCATTAATTAGTATATAATAGACCCTATACGCCATTAATTATGCGTTATTCATGAAGACAAACCCAGCCTTAAGTCCAAGTCTCTTTAAATATACATTTAATTGAGTTTTTTTTAAAATAAATTTCATTTATTTCCCACGTGCGTGATGTAACACACAAGTAGGCCTCTTATATCTAGGTTATGAGTGTACCTGACAAAATCGGCAGCACAGGGCTAGCCAATAGAAGAAGTAGATTCATCCTAGAACACACAATTAGGAATTAAAATTTAGTAAAGTCACGGATAATATACTTCCATGCATATTATAAATTACGGCTGGATCATGAGGTAAAGTGTCATTATTCGTCCAGTCTTTGGCTCAGAGATCAAATTCCGATCCAGGATTATGTATAAAATAACTTAGTATCTATGTGTGTACGTGCACTTTGGTTGATATGGCAGTCTACCTTCCAGGGGCAAGAAAAGTTGTATATACGAGTACTAAGTCAAGTCAGCGACTATATAATGCAGTGGTTCTCAAACTTTTTGCGTTCGTGGCACACTTTTGAATAATATAACTTTCGGAGGCACACTATAAATGATAAAAGAGCCAGAACTGGTTAGAAAAAAAAGGAAGTTTGAATAGTTTGGAAAAATTGCAATTTCATTAATACAATTTAGCTAAGAGATTCAAGATTTTATGTTATTAATATTTTTACATAATTAAATTATAAACTACTATTATATATCAAACTGTAATTATTAATAAATAAATTGGTATTTTAATGTGAAACTTGAATATGTATTCGGTTATTTTTTTAGTTTTTCCGGTAATATTAGGGCGTCGATAAAATGAAACTCATTTTCTGTTTGAGCTCGCTAGGCTTTCCCCAATTTTTTTACATTTGATGTCTTAGTTTAAATATATAACTCTATAATTTTTACATATAGATCCAAATTTTACGGCACACCGATGTGCCACGACACACAGTTTGAGAAACACTGATGTAACGTTTCCATACAATTAAGTTCCAGTTATTAATATAAAAATTAAAACTTTTGTTTGATTTATACGTTTACCTTTCTGGACACAAATTTATACAGGCTGGCCATAATTAATTCAGCCCGTTACAAACCGTAGTAAATTAGTTATATCTGGGTAACTGAAATATTGACTGAATCGTGATCTTCTACTTAATTAAAATATATTACTACCAACGAGCTGACACTAAGAAACGGAACTGTGATACCTAGGACAACACCAACAAATTGAACACTCGACCCCATCACAGGCAATAGTAGGTCAATAGGTCAATAGTAGGTCATGAGCCATGAGGAACAGGACACAAATAAACCAATATTTAAGAGGAGTCTCACCTGCAGATCAAGGTTTCTTCCGACCTCACTCGGAGCTGAATTTTGTATCCCTCGACACGGGAGGATGACGGTTAAATCGTCAGGACACAGAACATAGACACATCGAGTTTCGACCTTGGGAACTCACTCCATTATTGAATTTGTATAATGGAGTTATTGTGCTTCAAATCTGGACTACACATCAATTAGTTTTTGTTCGTATGTTAAGTTTCGTGTAATGAGGCATATAAATATGGTCGCAGAAAGACGGGGAGGGGGAATCACAATTTTGCTGGAAATACTTATAAAAACTTTATTTCTTTTATCACCTCGTCCTGCTACCTGGTCAGGTCATACGCATGTATGATAATTACTCTAACAAGGTAGGGATGAGGAAGGAAGCATTCTAGAGGTGACGTACCGGTACGGGTATTTGCGTGAAAGGAGAGGTAAGCCATTTTAGGGAGAAAAAAACACCCTCTATTTAGACTCGACCTGGATTTTAACCCTGACCTCCCCATCATCAGCAGGTCACGCGATGCTACGCGTTAAGTTTTTTATTTATCATACTGGCAGTTGAAATTATGAACGTATTGGGTGGATCTTAATTAATTTAAAATTCCATTACGTTGGTTTTATTTCATTTTATTACTACCTGCTTAGGTGGTTGCGTGGTCTAACGTGCTACTCTCGCTGTAGACTAGACTGCCAATGACGGGAGATTGAGGTTCAAATCTCGGTCGGCTGTAGATTGTTTTTACAAATCCGTTTTCCATTTTTCCTCCATGCAAATACGGCTACACTTCCTTTAAATATAGCCTTTTAACACCCCACATTAGCTTAATTATTACATAACCCGAAGGGGCAATAAGACGTGGTGATAAATACAAACTATATAGCTTATAGTAATCATTATAATCAACATCCGTCGTTCCCACCTCTGCGGGTCGTCTGGGAAATACTCTTCCATTCCTGTCGAACTTTCCAAACTTCTCCCTCAACCACGCGTCTCCAGTCCTCTCCTTTAGCCTCCGTGTCCTTCTGCACTTGGTCCATCTATCTTTTCCGTGGTCTTCTTACCTTCTGTTTGTTCTGTAAGGCTTTCTTGAGCATTCTGTCCACCATTCTTTTCACATGACCTAACCACGGCAACCTTTTTCTCTTCAGTGTCTCTTCTAATGGTATAACTTTTAAACCATCCTTAATTATTATTTCATTTCTTATCGTGTATCTTTTTAAATTCGACGTTTAGTAAAAAAAAAATCTCGAACCCCGTACCGTTTCTAACGTATTGGTTTTTTCTGCAAGAGTACACTTCCTGTCATATGAAGAATAGCAAGTAATACGATGTTATCCATGGCTAGAAATGTGTAGACTGATTAAAAACTAGCGGAGGACCCAGGCTGTTGGTCCAACAAGTTGACGACAGTAAACAGAGCTTACTTTTCCTCATGTGTGATCTCCCAACTTGTTGGCTCCAGCTTGTTACATAAGAAACGAGGCTTAACACAACTTGTTGGCTCCAGCTTGTTACATAAGAAACGAGGCTTAACACAACTTGTTGGCTCCAGCTTGTTACATAAGAAACGAGGTTTAACACAACTTGTTGGCTCCAGCTTGTTACATAAGAAACGAGGTTTAACACAACTTGTTGGCTCCAGCTTGTTACATAAGAAACGAGGCTTAACACAACTTTTGGCTCCAGCTGTTACATAAGAAACGAGGTTTAACACAACTTGTTGGCTCCAGCTTGTTACATAAGAAACGAGGCTTAACACAACTTGTTGGCTCCAGCTTGTTACATAAGAAACGAGGTTTAACACAACTTGTTGGCTCCAGCTTGTTACATAAGAAACGAGGCTTAACACAACTTGTTGGCTCCAGCTTGTTACATAAGAAACGAGGTTTAACACAACTTGTTGGCTCCAGCTTGTTACATAAGAAACGAGGCTTAACACAACTTGTTGGCTCCAGCTTGTTACATAAGAAACGAGGTTTAACACAACTTGTTGGCTCCAGCTTGTTACATAAGAAACGAGGCTTAACACAACTTGTTGGCTCCAGCTTGTTACATAAGAAACGAGGTTTAACACAACTTGTTGGCTCCAGCTTGTTACATAAGAAACGAGTTTAACACAACTTGTTGGCTCCAGCTTGTTACATAAGAAACGAGGCTTAAACGAAGCTAGAGTGCTTAAGTGCATTAAAATCTCCAAGTAGGTAACATCGTAAAAAAAAAGAGGCAGTATGGTTCTGTCTTTACGTTCTCGTGAGCCTTTGTAGAGAGGAAGTGTTGTGATCGTCAGAAAAATCGAGAATTTAAAGGATGATGACGTTTCATGATTCTTTGAACTTGAAAAAATCGTTTTCGCGATGTCGTCCGTCCGTCTGTTTGTATCTCAATATTTAGCCGAAACTATTTCACAGATTGGCCTACAACTTTGTATCTAGGGTTTTCAAAAGATTTCCCTGAAGAATGTTTGGAACTAGCTATTTAACTTCATAACTAGAGGTGATTTACTCGAGGGGGGAAAGATAAAAAAGATTTGACAAAAACTCGCTTTAACGCTGCCCAGGCACTGTATAACATTACAAACAAAATGGGCTCCTGTAACCTTTCAAAGTTGGTTCAATGGAAATACGATAGGCAAAATCTGAGAAATAGGGTAAAAGATTGTGTTTTGTATCCGCCATCTTGAAACTAAAATGACGTATGAAAATTTTAAATTAGCCTGTATTCTAACCGGATGTCCTAAAAATTTAGGTTATTTGGAAACATGATGCTTAGGAAGATGTTTGGTCCTAAAAGAGGTTAAGATATTGGTGAAGGGAGGAGGTTACAAAATAATAAGTTACATACATTGTATTCATCACAGGACATTGTTAGGATAGTAGAATCTCACAGATTATGGTGGGCAGGACATACAGCGTGAATAGAATAATCTAGAACCATGTTCAAGGTATTTACTGGCGAACACATTGGGAAGAGACCAGAGGGAAGACCTAGAAGGAGATGGGAGGATACCAGTGGGAAGACCTAGAATAATATGGAAAGATACCAGTGGGAAGACCTAGAAGAAGATGTAAATACACCAGTGAGAAGACCTAGAAGCAGACGAGAAGAGACCAGAGGGAAGACCTAGAAGAATATGGGAGGATACAAGTGGGAAGACCTAGAAGAAAATGGGAGGATACTAGTGAGAAGACCTAGAAGAAGATGGGAGGATACCAGTGGGAAGACCTAGAAGAAGATGGAAAGATACCAGTGGGAAGACCTAGAATAATATGGAAAGATACCAGTGAGAAGACCTAGAAGAAGATGGAAAGATACCAGTGAGAAGACCTAGAAGCAGATGGGAGGATACCAGTGGGAAGACCTAGAATAATATGGAAAGATACCAGTGGGAAGACCTAGAATAATATGGAAAGATACCAGTGAGAAGACCTAGAAGAAGATGGAAAGATACCAGTGAGAAGACCTAGAAGCAGATGGGAGGATACTAGTGGGAAGACCTAGAAGAAGACGGAAAGATACCAGTGGGAAGACCTAGAAGAAGATGGGAGGATACTAGTGGGAAGACCTAGAAGAAGATGGGAGGATACCAGTGGGAAGACCTAGAAGAAGATGGAAAGATACCAGTGGGGAGACCTAGAAGAAGATGGAAAGATACCAGTGAGAAGACCTAGAAGAAGATGGAAAGATAACATTGAAATGGACCTGCCTATGTGGACAACCACGGAGGATTTTAAGACGCACCGACAAACAAAACTCGGTAAATAATTTAAGAAATGTATTAATAGAGTACGAAAATAATTCCAATGTTCTTGTTTCTAACAAAGTCGCTTAACTAATCCTATTAAATACATAGTTCTGATGATGATTGTATTTGTCACAATACAACCACCGGTATAACTGGCTGCACAGATAGAAAAGGACTCAGCGTAGCAAATCAATGACCTTGAAAATGAATGACAATAAAAATATATCCATTCAGAATTATTACTGAAAAATAATTAGTTCAGATTTGGAATCTATTTTGTTTCACAAAGTTTTGAAACTCTGAGTTACATAAGAGTTTTAAACATGTTGTTTAGCGAGGCGTAGCATAAACTACAGTCAGAAAAAAACATGTACTCGTCTGAAATAAATATTCATATAAAAGCAACATTTATTTGAAACTTAGAATAATATTAGATAATTTATAGTACGACCTTAAATTATTTCTTTCCAGTTTTTTAATATATAATACATTAAATATTATATTGTCTGATAAATTCATGGTAAGTATAAGTTCTTACACAAAATGTATATACATTTTTAAACTAATACAATTATATTATTAATTAAAGTATACATTCAGGAAAGTTTATTGAAATGTTTATTTGAAGTAAATAATAATCGTATTTTACAGATTTTAACAACCCAAAAACTTAATTAGTGGACTCGTGGTCCAGGGCGTAAGATCACTTGGACGATCACTGCTGATAAGGTAGTCGGAGTACAAATCCCGACTGGATGCATCAGGGGTAGTTTTTAATTTAATACTATTTATATCTTTTCTGCTAATTTGGGTCCACTCCCGGAGGAAGAGTGAGGAAGGGCAGAGGAAGATGGAAGCATTTTACTAAACTGACCCGGCTATAGGCTGGAAACAGTTGATGATGATGATGATGATGATATGATTATGAGTAAACTGTTCGCAGACAACGGTTCTTTGAAAATTGCAATGAGAAATTTGTTGCTACTGGTCTCAAGCTGTTTACTTATACATTTATTTTTCTTTTATTCTTGAACTAAATTAAAATAGATTTAAGCCAATAACTTTTTTTTTTCTTGGGACTTGAGACTCAAGATATGAATACGCTTCGTTATAATCGTTTATATCTCACGAATAAAAAAAAAATCCACATTTGGCAGAGTTTTCAGTTTAGCTTCCTATATTGACCTAAGTTTGGAATCTGTAAATATTTTTTTGGAAATAACACTTACAAAACAATTAGATTTTTTTTTATCGTTGAGGCAATTTTCCCGTCCCTCCAATAACATACACTTGTAAAGTTATAGACTAATGTGTTATCCATTGACAATGACAAACTTGCCAAACTCAACAAACTCAAAGTGTTTCTCTTCACAAAGTGAATTAGAGATGAAAACCTTGCCTACTAGATAAAATGTCCTTTCTTCAACCTCTTGATTTACCTTATTCCTTTTACATTACTGCCAAGAGTAACTATTATTTATTACTATTCAAAACTTTTCCGACGCAGTCATTGTTCTTAACGACAACTACAAAGTTTATGTCAATGTATTTTAATTTATGTTCCTCTAATAAAAACAAAGTTTATTTTCATACAGTATTTGGCCAAAGGAATAATATCCCTTTTTATTTTGCTACACTGTAGTCCCTAAACTTTGGGTACTAATTTATTCAAAAGGTAAAATTCGTTCAAAAGATCCAACAGGCTTTGAAGTAGAATATAAAATAAGCTCGACATTACTGTGGATATTCACTAAGAAAAAAACACATATTTTTTAATTACTTCCCCTTTTGACTAAGACATAGCTTTGAACTTTTATTTAGCGCCGAGGAAAAATTCAAAGAAGAGTGAAGCAAAGATTATTTTAAAAACATAGAAACGGATGGCCTCTCAGAACGAGTCTGAATTCCTAAAGATATATTATTATATTATTTATGTTTCAGTAGCTTTTCTTTTTTTTACTTTGGCAACATTTAGATTTGTCTACCTTAAAGTATAACATCGGTATTTATAGAGCTAACACACGGAAATTGACAAGATACCTTGTCACACTCCATCAGACGCGATATTATGGGCTCTGAGAATGTCTGCTCTGTAAGTCTTTCCGCACTGAGACACCTTGGGCTCGTAAGCCCACAGACAAGACCAGAACTCCTACGCAAGTCTCTCTTGGCATTGGTCCTGATCTTCCAAGCCAGTATCGTGTCGGTACGGGCCGTCACGCTGTACCAATCCTGGGGGGACGTACAGAAGGTCTCGCTCAACTTGTACCTCTTCATGGCCTTCTTCAACGCGGAACTGAAAGCCTTGCACACACTCAGACATGGGAGACATCTCCAAAGGATGTACTTGGAGTTTGACGAGCTCTTCTTATCGTTCGAGGAAAAGTTGGACCTCCCGAGGGAACTGTCGCCGTTCAAGGTGGAGAAGACCGCAAGGAAGATCGTCATCTGCTGGTTCTACGGTTCTGCCTTCATCGTGGCCACCTTCGCCACAGTCCCGCTCCTGGTGTCGTACCTACAATACGACCCTCAACGGGACGGGACTTGGGACAGGCCAATGATGTTGGACACTTGGTGGCCAATCGACGCCAAAGGATCACCCTGCTACGAGCTCACCTACCTTTTTCACGTCACCTCCTTGGCGACTTGTGTCAGTTATCAGTTCCATTACAACGGGGCTTGCTGGGCTCTGGTGAGCCGTCTGAACCACAGGTTCGTCATCTTGCAGTATGTCATGAGGAACATAAAGTACTTGAGGGACGTGAGGAAGATGTTACTAAATCTTGAGGAGCATGACGAATTGGATGAGGAGGTTACGGTGAATAGAACATTTGAGGAGGTCCCATTTGATAGCGAGCACCTATCAGGAGGAGCTGTCTATTATCTTGGAGAGAGATCAAGAGATGAAAAGAGGAGGTTTCGAGCAAGACAGGAAATGGTACCACAAAGCAATTTGAGCCTGTCAATACAATATCATCAACGGATACTGAGGTAGTATAAAACTGTATCTTAAAAGTTTTCGTTTTGGTAACGAGACAAAAAAATATATTGGTATTTTGGCAGTAGTTGTTCTATAGTTTATTTTACATCAGAAGTAAATCTGGTGACTTTCACGAAGCACGCTGTCTGTACAGCTCTTATGTTGTGTTTCTGTTGTCCAGTCTGTGCGAGAAGTTGGAGATCTTCATGAGCCCTATACTAGCTGTCGACATTCTCACCAGCCTCTTCATACTCTGTGTATGTGGCTTCTTGACCTCAATCGTGAGTACCAGCCTTCCAGCTGAATATTCCTGGTCCAACAACACCCAGAATATGTCCCTATGAATTATAAGATGGTGAGAAACACTGAGGGAATCTTCTGTAGTACTTGAAGTCTCCGGGGAACTACTGTAGGAATACTGGCTGACTGGGGACTTCAAGTGGAGACAAGACCCACACCACACTAGAGTCAGGAGGTCCCAGGTGCTAGACAAGACCCACACCACACTAGAGTCAGGAAACTCCAGACCCTAATCTGGAGTACTACCTTTCAGAAGAGTGTTTATCACGTAGTGTAATACCTATTGGAGTCTCCGGCCTGGTCTCGGACATGGCGAGACCATATCCCTGTCCCCAAAGTGGCTTCCAGTGTGAATGTGCTGTCCTATACTGTCTTTTCAGGCCCAAGATAGTGAGTCTGTGGTTCTTGTCTCGGAAGCCTTCATGTCATTCGGCTTCTCCTTGGGAATGTTCTGTACCTTGAGCTCGGATCTCGCGACACAGGTAACAAACACCATCAGGGGACTCTTCCATTGAAATATTTCTTTGACATCAACTGAACCTCTTCAACCGGCTCTTTACCACTCCTCCTCTCTTCTTTTCCCGTTCAGGTCAGTTCATCCAACTTTCTCTCTATTGCTTCAATCGACTCTCCATTCCACACCTTCCCACATATATTCACTTATTCCTCACTCTCTTTCACACACAAACCCATTTCCATCCTCTTCCTCGCCACAAACAAGGACAACACTTTCTGAGAAACCAGAATGACACATTCGCTGACTTGGACAACCCTAGCTCAGTCGGTATCGTGGTTGTCTACTGAGTTAGGGTATCCGGGTTCTATTCTTGGCAAGGCTAGAGAATGTGTGGATTTCCCCTCCCACAGTTGTGTAATAAAGTTCGGGGGACTGGATGTGATGTATCTTCTGGGTTTAAGGTGGTTGGTCGGAGGATGTTGGAAGTCGCCCATAAAATAATAAATGGTTTGGATTGAACCGGGGTCTCGTAGATCTACAGTTTTCCTCCCTGAGTTGTCGTTAAGGACGAAAGGAAATGTGTCGTTCTTATAACTCTCATGGAAGGCGTGTCACACTCGTGTGATCATTTAGACCACATTGGACCTGCTTCAGTGGTCAAATAGTCTAAGGCATCAATCTCGTGTTAGACTGGCCTGCTCAAGACGGGGAGAACCGTTCGGGTATACTAAGGGTGGTTTTATCTAAATATTTACCCACCCTCCTTCCACCCAAATGAAGGTATGTCACCTCTAAACTGCTTCCTTCCTCATCCCCACCCCCCATTTGTGTCAAGGTCACTCTCATAACAATTTGTTGACAAGTGTGTGTTCGTAAGTCGATACATACAGGTTTTTTTTTTTTAATTTAAATTTGGAAAAACAAAGGAAGAGTACACGAAAAATTGGAAGTCTAATTTCAACTCAAATTTAGTTTGTGCTTCCATCTGTTATATAAGCATGGTACCTTTCTAATGTACTTTAGATTACGCTTAAGAGAGGGCTCTGTTATATTTAAATTAATTAAAAAAGCATTTGCTCGGGTTTTTATGGACTTTGAGATATAAAAGTTGTTATCCTGGAAAATGTTTGTGGCTTGACTCCCCCATATTTACCTAGTACCTTTCAAAGGGTTACATAAGTGTATGCTCCAAAACATTGCACATATTTGGGGCTCAAATTCCACGACTTTTGAGAACTGATTTCTGTTGGGGCGAAAAAAATATAGAAACTAGGGCACACCAACCTCACGTGTCTGATTTACTCAATTTATGTCAAATTTTCAATTGTCACTAGAGTCGCGCTTATCTGGCCTTCGATTATCCGGCCTTACCAATTAACCAGCCCTCCGTAGTTATTCGGTCTGGTTCTCAGTGTTAACAAGTGCGTTTTAAAACAAACCGGTAAATATCCACTATAAATGATGATTATTATTATTATTACTATTATTATTAGAACCACGTCTTACTACCTGTTCGGGTTATACCCCCCACTATAAAACATGTCCTGTATTTATAACGTAATCCATTCGACGCTCTATTTTCACTTGAAATTGTTTTGTAGCCGATGTTACATTTCCAAAATAAGGTACTGTGACGTAAACATTTACAAACATTTCTTTCTTGTTTAATTCTTACCGTCCCCCTATAATCACTGTGTTCTTATTTTACATCGCCATCAAAAAATGAGCGGATTCTACTAAAACAAAGTTAAATGTTCTGTGAAAATTAGAAAAAAGTAGAAAAACCCATACAAAAAACTATTTACACTAGGATTCCGTATTATCCGGTTATTTTTATTATCCAGCCCACTGTGCCGCTACTTCTAGTTGGATAATCGTGTATTTCTACGACGTTTTATAAAAATAAGTGGTCCACATTGCATGATTATTCATCACAAGGTCCACGGGCCACCAGTTTGGCATTCCTTTCACTGGATCTTCTTACGCTGGGCTAGAAGATTCATCTACTTCTTTCTCAAATTGTTGTCAGATGATACCTCCATCTACTTCTTTCTCAAATTGTTGTCAGATGATACCGCCTAGTCCTCATGAAATGTTGTTGTTTGTCTTGTTCCAGAGTGTGGCGGTGTCCCAGGCCGCGTACGACAGTGACTGGTGCGATGCCCCCCGGGGTGACAAACTGTCTCTCCTGATCATGATGGCTCGCGCTCAGAGACCGGTCCATCTCACCGCCGGCAAGTTCAACCCGGTCACCATGGAGACCATGCTGGCGGTACGACGTCACGTCACGTCACGTCACGTCACGTCACTCTACGACCATTTAGTGTGTCGGATGATTGCTTTGAACCGAATTGCAAGGGACAATCATCGTGGACAGTACCCGCCTCGGTGGCCCCGTGGTCTAACGCGCTACTCTCGTGTTGGACTAGACTGGCAAAGACGGGGAGATCGGGGCTTAATCCCGGTCAGGTGCACTGGGGGTGGTTATTTTTTCTAAATGGTTTTCTGTGCAAATTCTGGTGCAATCATCCCAAATTAAACCTTCCTAATCCCTAATACATTAGTGTAATTAGAACATAGGTGTACAACCTGAACGTATAGTAAGAAATCTAGAAAAATAATTTGATTGGAATTGATCAATTATAAAGAAAAATAATATATTTAAAAAAACACAATATAGTTTTCCCCCTTGGGTGGTCGAATGGTCTATGGCGGTGGTTCCCAAACGTTGGGTCTCGACAAAAATGTTGTTGGATAGTGGAACGTTTCTGGAATCTGAAATATCGTTATGTTTCTAAATAAAAATATCATGAAAAAAACGAGAAAGAGAAAAACTGTAGCAACAAATAATTAAATTCAAAAACCCTAAACTCCCTTCTACCCCCTCCCCCGTGCCTTGTTTCGTGTCCATTAAAGTTAGAAAGGTCTCGAAAGTTTGTCGTTCTAAGAATTGGGCAGCACTAGATCTACAACATCACTCTCGCAATAGACTGTACTGACTATGGAGGGAATATCAAGGTTCGAATCCCATTTGGGTGTACTTAGGGTGTGTTTTTCCCGAAATGGTTTTCCACTCTACCTACACGTTAATGTGGCTACACTTCCTATAAATTTAGCCTTCATCACATTCAACACATTACTCGAACGGTTATTGAGACTCGCTGACAAAATAAAACAAAAACAACAACAAATTTAAGCCATATACTACACTGCCATTCGTCAAAATCAACCGATTCTTGACCTGTCTCGGTGACCGCATGGTCTAAGGCTCCCACATTAGACTAGACTGCCGATGACCGGGAGATCAGGGTTTGATTCCTGGTCAGGTGTACTGAGGATTGTTTTCCCAAAAAGGTTTTCCAATCTTCCTCCGCACAAGTGCTGGTACACTTCCTCTAAATTCAACCTTCCTTATCCCTAACTCAGTGGTGTAATTGGTACATAAGCGTATAACCTGAACAGGTAGTAAGACGCGGTGGGAAAATAAACCCATTTAAATATTAATAAACAATATCCTAATAGCTATCCCTCTTAATTGAGAAAAGGTTTAAGCTGTTCACCGAAAATTAAATATTTGATTTGGTAGTTCATAAACTACCATTAACTACCATTAAAATATGGGGCTTCTTAAAGCCAGACTAAGGTTCCTGTTTGCAGGTGCTGAGAATTGCTTACTCCAACTTCATGGTACTAAGGAATCTGCACGTGGACTGATGGCGTGACGTCAGAGGGATCAACTATATTATTTAAATGTAGTGAAATTAAAATACATAGATTCAGTGGTGGAGGATCTAATTTGTTTATAGGAAGAGGAATAACTAACAAAAAAAAATTAAGTTTTAGGGACTTTGACACCCAAGCCTAAGAGGTCCTGGGACATGGATGGATGCCTCTAAAAGTTATTTGGAATGGTCTTACCCGGAAATCTTGATCATTGGATGCCTCTAGATCTGGGGGGTTTCCAACTTAAAAGCGTTTGAGGGCCACAATTGAATCCACGAGTCTAGTTGCGAGCAGCATCATCTAAGGGGTGGAAGGAAATAGGGCTCGTGCGTATGCACACGTTATTATAAAAAGAAAGCTCAATTAAGTTTATTACTGAATGCCCATCAATTGGAGCTTTCATGGATTTTTCCCACGCAAGTCCAAACTTTCTATTTCTCGACTAAAAATATCAATTTTTACCACAGTATATTAATTTGCCAAGAAACTTAGTGGCCCAGAAGAAAATGCATCGCGGGCCACCAGTTGGAAACCCTTGCTCTAGATTGTAATAAATTTATTTGTCTCTAAGCACAATTAAATAATAATAAACGCTGGAACTGGCCGATGGATGTTTTCATTCTCTTCAACCGAACAATTAATGCTTTACTATTGTGAATAAATATGTCTGAGTGCAGAACTATCTTAATCCGTGAGAGCTAGCAGGTTTATTAAGCTGCAGCACTCTGTTGGAGAGAAGTTTAATCTCTGGGTTTGGATCTCCGTGGCTCCCTCGGTATATTTTGTCAGCAACCATTTCCTAGTTTTGAAAACATTTTCGTAAGGAACGTAATAATAAAATAGTTAAGAAAACATACTGCAGTTTTAAATTGAATGGACTATATCATATTAATTATTTTATTTTATTTAAGACTAAATTATATTTTCTTAACAATTTTTAACTATTTACTAGTTTTTAAGAATAAGTAAGCATTATTATTGGGTTTTCCTCAGCTCGCGTTTTAATACAATCTTAGTTATCTCACGTAGCTCCATTTCTAATGAACTCAGAATCACTCAAACTTCAGCCGAACTCACAACCTCTGTGGATCAATGCCACATTAACCGTGTCACGAGTAGCTATAAAGTGCCTCAAGCTATTATTGGCCATTGCAAGTCACTCTATTGATGTCACTGTAAGCTATTCCGTGAGAGCTTGGGTTAGAAAGTGAACTTATGTCATGTGAATTAAGAATATTTTGGGATATTGGATATGTTTTAGGATCAAAAGTCAAAATTAATAATTATTATATTAAAGTTGGCAGCAAAGTGTAACGTATATGATACTTTAGCCCGAAATATGAACTAGAGATAATAAAATAGTGTGAATGTTTAGAGATACTTATCTGGTTCTAAATAAAATAATCCTGCTAATATATAATAAATGGTACGGCGTACCGCACAGAATTTATATATTTTTAATCTTAAGTTAGAGACATTTACTGAAAACTCGTAGGATTTGAGAAACATTGGTGAAGAAACACTCTACCAAAGAGCATAAATGAAATAATACAGAATGTTACAGGAACATTAACAAAGGAGGAATACTCCTGTCTACCAAAGAGCATAACAATACATTTCCTATTTCAAAGTATTCCGTATACATTTTATTTGTTTGCTTATAGTTCAGAAACTTTTGGTTATATAAAATTACATTCCAAATTAATATATTTTTATTTTAAACAGTAATAAAACTTTACAATGGTAAGTAATTTCTTATCTCAAATAGTTGTGGAGAAATTATCAAAAATGGGAACTTCCACTTTTCTAAAGTGCTCTTAAAATAATTTTCATGGTAAACGAGAAATTTTAATTTTGTTTGCAATGTTAAACAATACTTAGATGCCTAATTTAATAAAAATTGTCTGAACAAATTGGAGAAAATAGATTTTTTCTCTTTCTTCCCTTCAGAAACTACTTTTAATTTTAGGTTTAGATATCTAGATCAAAAAACTGATCTGGGGAAACTTATAAAAACACTAGATACAAAATTTTAACCTGATTTCTAGACCGAGATAGAAACAAACTTTTATCATAATCTCGATCTCGATATTTTTGACGATCACAATAGGTCTCTCTACGAGGGGTCGGGAGAAATCAAAAAGGATTTATTATACTTCTGTTACTATTTCACGCAAAAAGCACACAAACATTTGTTCTAAAATTTCACGTGGACATAATACGTGCGTCAGGTTAACAAATAAAGTTAGAATTTGCGTCAGACAGTTTATTTCAATATGGTGGCTACAAAACACTTTTTTCAATAAGCCTCTGATTTTAGTATTTTCATTGAAACACGTTTAAAAGATTTCCACGTGAAATAAAACAGATCACGTGCAAATAACTGGTAACTAGAACTATCTAGTCTAGAATAAAATGAATATATTGACAAACTATTTTTAGTTGTGTGGAGAAACTTGTTTAGTTTGGTAGTTATAAATATAACTCACAAATAGAGTAGAATTTTTTTGATTCAAAGTCCAATGGGATATCTAAAAACATTCGAAATATCCAAAATTCAAACTCGTCATTTTTATGAGTATCTAGTCAGTTTGGTACACATTATATTGATAATCTCAAAATAGGCTGCAGATAAACATACACATACACAATAAATACACACATAAAAACACAATAAACGTATAAAAATTATTGGGAAAAATTAGAATGCACAAATTGCAGACTTTCAGAATTGATGAAAGCCGAGCTAACACATCCCCTATAGTAGGCAACCCGCTCGCCGCCACACCGGTGCATAATTCCCGGCTTTCTCATTTACTGTGTGTCAATAAGTTAAAATGCAACTTTATTTAACATTCTCGGCATATGGGGTGGCTAATAAAGCTCGTTAAATTAGGTTTTAAATTAGTACAAACTCAAAAAAATTAACAACGGGTAGGTTTCGAATTATCCGAATATTTCCTTTAAATTTTTTTTAATTAAATGTTATTTTTCTACCAATTTAAATAAAAATTTCCTGAGGAATTATGATGGACTCAAACTATCTAATTCTTTGAACTAACCAATGTCAAATAAAATAAATCCCACCATATTAATCAAAAACTAATATTTGGGATGACATGCGAACAGAGTAAAGTATTTAGTATAATAAATGATAAGTCACGTATGAATCTATATCACACATGCTCTCATAGTTTAATCCCACATATTGATACCCTAACCTAGCTCTAGCGACAGTCCGCCACACTATCTCTGCAGCCAATATGTGGTGCAGGTGGTAGAGTCTCAACAGACATTAAGTAGCGTCGGAGCTGTGAACGACGCCACACCCAGCGCCCCTCGTGACACAATGATACGGTGCCAAATGACGCCTCATGAACCGGCGCTGACTATTAATACCCCTCGGACATAGACATCTGTTCAAATTAGGCTCAACCTACCCAGTTGTGCCACAGTCTGATTTATTCGGACAGAGTTTTTCATTTGTTAGTTAAGTGTGTGGGACGAAGCGATGACCTCTTGCTCTCGAGACATGTTTTTATTAAATATAAACTTTAATTTTTAAATGTTCTGTGTTATTATCATTATTATTATTACTATTATTATTATTATTATTATTATTATTATTATTATTATTATTATTATTAAGAAATAATAGGTTGCTTGTAGACAGTGATGACACTATTTCCTTTCTTCATTCTGTCACAGCTAGTTTATCCTCGTCAGCCAATAGCGTTACTATTTATCACTAACCAAATATTGTACCTCTTTAGTTCCCATGGGCAGTGATGTTTCTTGTTATCTCCATATAATGACGTCACTAGACATCACTGGCCAGTGTCGAACCTCTTCACTCTCATGGGCAGTGATGTTTCTTGTTATCTCCATCTAATGACGTCACTAGACATCACTGACCAGTGTCGAACCTCTTCACTCTCATGGGTAGTGATGTTTCTTGTTACCTCCATCTAATGGCGTCACTAGACATCACTGACCAGTGTCGAACCTCTTCACTCTCATGGACAGTGATGTTTCTTGTTATCTCCATCTAATGACGTCACTAGACATCACTGACCAGTGTCGAACCTCTTCACTCTCATAGACAGTGATGTTTCTTGTTACCTCCATCTAATGACGTCACTAGACATCACTGACCAGTGTCGAACCTCTTCACTCTCATGGGCAGTGATGTTTCTTGTTATCACCATCTAATGACTTCACTAGACATCACTGACCAGTGTCGAACCTCTTCACTCTCATGGGCAGTGATGTTTCTTGTTACCTCCATCTAAAGACGTCACTAGGCATCACTGACCAGTGTCAAACCTCTTCACTCTCATGGACAGTGATGTTTCTTGTTATCTCCATCTAATGACGTCACTAGACATCACTGGCCAGTGTCGAACCTCTTCACTCTCATAGACAGTGATGTTTCTTGTTATCTCCATCTAATGACGTCACTAGCATCACTGACCAGTGTCGAACCTCTTCACTCTCATGGACAGTGATGTTTCTTGTTATCTCCATCTAATGAGGTCACTAGGCATCACTGACCAGTGTCGAACCTCTTCACTCTCATGGGCAGTGATGTTTCTTGCTACCTCTCAAACCTTACGAGATGGGACATAGTAACATGAGATTCTAGTTGAGTATTTGTGGGAAAGCACCAATGTTATCTTATCATTGATGAGAAAGCTTCAATATTAGTGCTATTCTTGTGGGAGAGAACCAATATTATCCTCGCAACACTGGCAAGCACCAATAATAGAGTCGTCCTGACTCAACATAGCTAATATTAGTGTCGTACTGATGGGAAAGTGCCGACATTACCGTCGCCTGAATGGGAAAGTACTGACATTATCACCGTTTTGACGGGAATGTACTGACATTACCATCGTCTGAACGGGAAAGCACTGACATTATCATTGTCTTAATGGGAAAGTACCAACGTTTCATAGTTTTGACGGGAAAAGTACCGACAGTGATGCCTTGTTTATCTAGAGTGTTGTAAAAGTCTTCCTTTGCACCGGTCACGGGTTTCTTACCACGTATTAAGATCAGATCAACAAAGTTCTAAACTTAGCGACGCTTGACGTCGGTAGACCTGCGGATGTCGACCAATGGGGGACCGGCGTCGACACACCTTCCTGCCTCGAGCTGCGCGCGCACTTTCTCAAACAAACTATTATTATAGAGGGTTAAAGTTTGTTCGTCAAGCCAAAACAGTTTAGGGGCCATGAAGGCATAAATAACCGATATAAAGGGAGCCTCGATAACTCGAGCTGTGTTTGGGTTAAGCGTTAGCGCACCCGACTCTCTAGACCAGAGTTTAAACCCAGTCAAATACATATTTTGAACTAGTATTCCTCCCTTAAGGTGACAATGCAGGGAACGCGTGAACCTGTCTGTGTTTTTGTAGTTTTTATATCAAAACATTTTTTGGCCAAGATAAATCAAATGTTACTCCAGTAAAAACATAAGATCATTTTTTTTTTCACTTGGAGATACCAGCAGTTGTTGAATATCTGTCAAGCAGGGTGTTCTGTAATTTAATGACAACTTTTTCTCTTCAATTAAAATGTTTATCATCTAGTGCCACCATACCCATGACAGATATTCAACAACTGTTGATATCATTATGTTTCTACTGGAGCCATATTTAATCTATTTTGACAGCAAAGAATGGTTTGCTTTATAAAGTTTAAAATCACTGGCCTTTTCTCGCGTTCCCCACCTTAAGTTAACGATTTTGTCTCCTTGGTTAATTTGGAAATATTTTGTTAAGCGGGTTGCATCCTAACTTGATTCACTTAAGCACTCTAGGCACCATCGCGCTTATACGTCAATATACAAAATAGAGAAAGTTGTAAGGAAATAAATGAATAGTTCACGTTGTGAGGCCTGTTTATTAGATGCTGGTACACTTCCCCTCTTCCTCTGACGAGTATAAGCACCCAACCTATTATTTGCACCTGGACAGCATTGACTTACATTTCAAAATAAACTCGTTCTTGTTTCTTATTCTAGAGAGACAAATGCTTTTTTAATCTCCATCCTAAGATGTGATTTTTAAAACAAGTCTACAAATTAGTTAGTTCAATGTAACACAAAATAACTGTAGGACTATTTTTATAATTCTTAGAGAAGTTATGGGTTTTGTTTCAATATTATATCTTTAAAACTCTCCGAATGAAACGTGAACACATCAACATGGTAAATCCTATTTGACTTGCCGTGACGTCACATGTAGTCAATGTTATTGTTGGGACAATCAGATTGCAAGACAGTAGAGACCAACACATATGTATCTAAGCGCTCAGTGTCTGTGTTAGGTACTATTGTTTTATTCTCATATAATTATAAAAACTAAGACAACACCCATAATCCAAAATATTAATTTACAACTTAGAGTTTTCTGAAACATCTTCATAAATATTCGAGGAAGATTTAAAAAATGTACATTACATTAAACCTACAAAAAATTGTACCATTAACGGCCTTTCACAAACGTTCGTTTTAAATATGTTAAAAAAATATATGGCCCGGTAGTCGAACCTGGACTGGGACTTTTAGTTAAAGCGCTTTTGTTCTGACACTGATATAACGAGGTTCGGTCATAGCCCGGATAATGTCGACTGGGGAAGGGGGGAGGGCGGTAGTATAAGGACAACTGGACGAATGCGCGTATCATGATATCAAAGGTGGGTGCGTTATCTGATAGCTCGTGATCTTAATCGAGTGTTAATATTATGTAGCTGTCGATTTTACGGACGTCCATCACAGACTCTGCCTTAAATTATGAGTGAAGAACGACCCTGGACCACAGACAAATAATACACCCAGGTTAAAATGGTTTCGCTCCTATTGACAGCTTGAGTCCTTCACCACTAGGATCGCTGCGGTTAGTCCTATCTTCACCCAGCAGTGACACTAGCGCAGCCCAGTGGTGAAGGACTCAAGCTGACAAAAGGAGTGAAATGAAACCACCGTAAAGTTGAGAGTCTGTTTCTTACTTGTCTGTGTCCTGGGCACGGGAAGATTCCTGGATAGCTCAGTGGTTAGAGCATTGGCGTACTTAGCCAAAAGTCCTAAGTTCAATTCCCATGTTCAGGTGTCATTTTTCAATTTAATGAATATGATATTTATATGGGGCTATGATCGTACTAAAATGCTTTAATAGATTGGCTATTAAATCCATCATTATATAATAAAGTGACAGGCCTCATGCATCTGGCTACGAGTATAGGTGTCCCGGATTCGATTCCCAGCTGGTACCTTGGGTATTTTTCCCGAAAGGGGAATCACCCCAATGGTCACCAGGATTTGGTTAATTAGTTAGATTTATCAGTTTCCACTGGTTTCACACCATCACCATCACCATCACCATCACCTCGTCTCATCTCGACATGGAAAGAGCTTCTACTATAAGGCTTTACGATTAGTACATTGGGCCTACCTGATCAATGGTACATTAGTACTGGCTAATCTTTCCTCTAGTGGGTTACGATTGTTGTAGCTCAGACGTGCAACATTAATTGTATAATATGGTCATAATGTAATCTGTCAAAGAGAGACTGACTGCTACCTTTGAAGTAAAACAGAGTTTAGATATATAACACGTTAATATTTTATCATAATCTCAAGGCTAACATTTTTGATTATTACAATACTTTCTCTCTGTATATGTACACATTGTGTGATGAGAAAGGTGAGCTGAGTATCGGATACTCCTCTGTTCCCTCCTCGTCTCTCTGTCGTGTGTAAGTCTTGGCTCCCTGCCCACTCATCTCCTGAAGTTATCTCTCGAGCAAGCTCGCCAGTTCTGTGTTGGAGGTCCAGCCGAGATTCTGTGTGCTTTATACCGCGCTTTAGTGCAACTTGCGTTTTAACAACCAGAGGATAACTATCGGCTCTTTGGGTGAGTGGTATGGGTTTCCATGGTTTGAATACTATAGCTAGAGCTTGGTAGCGTGAATACTATAGCTAGAGCTTGGTAGACGTGAATACTATAGCTAGAGCTTGGTAGACATGAATACTATAGCTAGAGCTTGGTAGACATGAATACTTAGCTAGAGCTTGGTAGACGTGAATACTATAGCTAGAGCTTGGTAGACATGAATACTATAACTAGAGCTTGGTAGACATGAATACTGTAGCTAGAGCTTGGTAGACTGAATACTATAGCTAGAGCTTGGTAGACATGAATACTATAGCTAGAGCTTGGTAGACATGAATACTATACTAGAGCTTGGTAGACGTGAATACTATAGCTAGAGCTTGGTAGACAAAACTTATACTCCTTATAGGCTGATATTCGGCTGTGAACATAAAAAGGACTGAACTATCGTTATAAGCTAGGGTAACTGAATATTAATAAGCAAATGATCTACATATAATTGCTTGGTGTTGATACTATAGCAATTTATCTTGTGATGAAAACTAACAATAATAAGCTTAACTATTTGCTGAGTTCTTGGTAACAAATATCTAACTTGTTAACATGAATACTATATGTTGGAATGTTATGAACAGACTATACGTAATACTAAGGAAGCTTGTTGAAATATTAAAACTTCTACTTTATCCTAACTTCATAATACTATAGCTAGAGCTTGGTAGACATGAATACTATAGCTAGAGCTTGGTAGACAAAAACATTTATACTCTCTTATATGGCTGATATTCGGCTGTGAAACATAACAAAGGATCGCAACTATTGTTATAAGCTATGTAAACTAATATTAATAAACAAATAGATCTACAATATAATTGCTTGGTGTGATTCTATAGGCAAATTTTATCTTTTGATGAAAACCTAACAAATAATGTCCTACTATTGCTGAGTTTTTCTCTGTACAAATATCAACTTGTTCAAACATCAAACTATGTGTTGGGAATGTTATGAATCAGACATATCACAAAGGAATGTGTTTGTAAATATTTACTTCTCTTTATCCCAACTCTCCATAACAGCTTCCTAGTGGGTCAACTTGTCGGAGATTGTCCAATGAACCAGAGGTTGTCCAAATTAGAAGCTTCTAAAATGGTGAATCCCGAATGGCGGATACCAACATTTTTCTTTCCACATATAAGCAAAAAAATATTTTTAAATTTATGTAACTATGGAAAGGGTTAATTGATTGATATACTCTTTGCTGGACAACGTTTCTGTAAAAGTGTATATTATTTCATTCATGCTCTTTGGTGGAATGTGATGCTCAATTTTTTGGTCAATTCAGAGCTAAAACCTTTCACAATTATATGGAGCACGGAACAGAACCTAACAGAATCGGATTTTAGATTGTTTTTTTCTGTTTGAACGCTGAAAGAAAATTCCCATTGTGGGATCCCAAAAACGGGAGGGTTTCCAAAAAACCTAATTCAAAAAAATCTTGAAGCCTGGCATTTCTATAGCCTTTTGGGCTAGGGGCTACCTTCGTGCAATGTTTAAGCTTCCTAGGGTTTTTTTTGGATTTGAGATTTTTTTTTTTTTACTTGACTTTTGAGGTACGTCTATTTCGTATCTCAAATAGTTAGTGGGATTTAACCAAAATGGGAAATTTCCGCTAGTGTAAAATACCCTCAAAGTAATTTTCATGGTAAAATGAGAGTTGACCTTTTTGTTTATAATATTAATGACGTTGCCTACCTGTGACGTCACGGTAGCCTAAGATAGGATTTCAGATGTTAATGGATTTACGTTCTATTCAGCGAGTCTTAAAGATATAACGTTGAAACAAAAACCATAAATTCTTAACTAATTATAAAAATACTCCTATACGGTCAGAAAAATATTATTTTTATCTTGAAATAACTTTTATGTAAACTTCCTTTCTATAAATCCTCTACACCTTAGATTATTTGGTTTACTCGCCGAAATGGCCTGTACGAGTCTTCCTGCCAGGATGGAGGTTAAAAATTCCGTGGTAACACATGCCAATCTAGAATAGGAAACAAGAAAAAGGTAATTTAAAAAAACCAAAGTAGTGTTTTCAAGGCGCTAATAGTAGAGTAAGTGTGTGAACTCGTCAGAGGAAGAGGTAACGTGCTATCAGTAGATAAACAACAAGCCTCGCAGGGTGAACTGATCATCTTCTTCCCTCTCTTTCTATTTCATACAATGGTGTCTTAGTGCAATAGTGCTTAGATTGCTTAAGTACGTCAAGTTAAGATGCAACACGCCTCGCAAAATAGCTTCAAATTCACCCAAATAGGTAATACCGTTGAACAAAGCCTGAATACGAAATTTGATCAAAATTGCTAGTGCAAAATATGAGAGAATCAAATTTTCCCTTAAGACAAGTAAACTACTATCAGACACTAATAATATCTCAAATCTTTTTTGAATATTAAAAACAGAGTGAGATGTTCAGTAGGTCAGTTCATGAGGCCTCTGTATTTTTAGACCCTTCTCCAAATCTTTCTCGCAGGAATGGGTTTAGATCTCTTGTGTATAAATGGCCAGTCCTCAGTCAAGAGATACAATATTAGGGCAAGGTCAGGATAAGAATAACATTGTTAATATTTCTGAATGCTACGTAAGCTACGCTACCATCCACGATACTAAGGACTAGTTTTATTACCTCTAGATAAAACTAATAGATATAATGTTTTTAGAACAGTTTGTGGATCAACTGCAAACTAGCACGTTTTGGTGGATGAATGGTTTTAAGATGGCACCATTGTAATAGACTGAACAGCCAATGACGTGAGACAAAGGATTCAAATACCTAAATTGTTTCCCACTTTCTCTCCATGCAAATGAGGCGCACTTCTTATAAATTCAACCTTCCTTCCCAGCACATTAGTATAATAGATATACATGAGAATATCCCGATTGGGTAGTGAGATGTCATAAATAAACAAAATAAAATACTGAATGATTGTAAGTTTTGTGATTTGTAGAACTTATAATAATAATAATAATAATAATATTTAGCACCACGTCTTACTACCCGTTCGGGTTATACGCTTTAAATACTAATTACATTAATAGATTTAGGAATTGGGAAGGTTGAATTAGAGGAAGTGAACCCGCATTTGCGTGGAGAGAGAGTGGAAAACCATTTAGGTAAAACCACCCCCTGTTCACCCGACCAAGATTCGAACCTCGATCTCCCCGTCCTCAGCAGTCGAGCTCAACACGACAATCTTGTTAGCTAACTACGCCACTGAGGCGGGTCAGAACTTATAACTTTTTATAAATTATTAAATTATAAAAACAAAGTTTAGACATGTAGCGAGCATACCTTACCAAATTCAAATTCATCCTTGCTACTTGTGTAACAAATATAAATGTCCGAAAGTCCCTTTTTGAAGGTCAACCTTGTTTTTAATAATAAAGCTTTATATGTTCTTATTTTGAACTGTTCGTCAACTCTCAAACCAGTATTATAAATATATAATTATTTCTAACTATCATTGAATTTTATTTTTTTGGCGGGGGGGGGGGGGTATATTGGCCAACTGAATTCTATCTCGGTACCGAATGGCGGATACTAGACATTCTTCTTTCAACACCATTTATTGAGGACACATCCTGTGCTGATATAATTGCGACAGCGAGGGACAGGAATTCTCAGGACTGCGCGTTTGGAAAGGAAGTTGACCTTGAGGATGTTCCTATTCCTGAATTCCACCGTTGTTTACCTAGATCTGGTGTCTTCACTGCCTCCGTCTTTGATGTTCCTCCCCGGCTGTTAGTTTACATGGAGAGGGCGTCTTATCTGGACAGATTGATATGTTTGTAGAAAATAAATCGTTCTGGAAGGTCTTCTTTCGTACCAGAATCTTACTGTATTGTAGTATTTTGGTAGGATAAAAGAACTTAAGAACGGTAGTAGGAAATATATCATTTAAGTTATTTTATCCTACCAACATACTAATCATATATTAGGATTCTGTTATGAAATAAGACCTTCCAAAACTGGTTTCTTATTAAAAACAGAGTATAGTTTAATATTAGTGTGTGTCATTTTGGGGTGTTGAATGAATGAATGCAAATTGCTTAAGGTTTTATTAATATGTTTTTGGGTGTCAATAATTTAAATCTGCTACTATTTTATTGATTGGTCAACATTTGGCTCGGTAAATCCACGTTTGATTAAAATTACATAGGCTACACTCATAATAATAGACAAACATGCTCCTGTTCCTTGTGAAGTAGTTCCTGTGACAAGTGTCACCCTGCTCCTGTTCCTTGTGAAGTAGTTCCTGTGACAAGTGCCACCCTGCTCCTGTTCCTTGTGAAGTAGTCCTTGTGACAAGTGCCTTCATTGGTGCTGTCCCTTGTGGAGTAGCTCCTGTGACAAGTGCCACCCTGCTCCTGTCCCTTGTGGAGTAGCTCCTGTGACAAGTGCCACCCTGCTCTTGTCCCTTGTGGAGTAGCTCCTGTGACAAGTGCCACCCTGCTCCTGTCCCTTGTGGAGTAGTTCCTGTGACAAGTGCCACCCTGCTCCTGTCCCTTGTGGAGTAGTTCCTGTGACAAGTGCCACCCTGCTCCTGTCCCTTGTGGAGTAGTTCCTGTGACAAGTGCCACCCTGCTCCTGTCCCTGGTGGAGTAGTTCCTGTGACAAGTGCCACCCTGCTCCTGTCCCTGGTGGAGTAGTTCCTGTGACACGTGCCACCCTGCTCCTGTCCCTGGTGGAGTAGTTCCTGTGACAAGTGCCACCCTGCTCCTGTCCCTGGTGGAGTAGTTCCTGTGACAAGTGCCACCCTGCTCCTGTCCCTTGTGGAGTAGTTCCTGTGACAAGTGCCCTCATTGGTGCTGTCCCTTGTAGAGTAGCTCCTGTGACAAGTGCCCTCATTAGTGCTGTCCCTTGTGGAGTAGTTCCTGTGACAAGTGCCCTCATTGGTGCTGTCCCTTGTGGAGTAGCTCCTGTGACAAGTGCCACCCTGCTCTTGTCCCTTGTGGAGTAGTTCCTGTGACAAGTGCCACCCTGCTCCTGTCCCTTGTGGAGTAGTTCCTGTGACAAGTGCCACCCTGCTCCTGTCCCTTGTAGAGTAGTTCCTGTGACAAGTGCCACCCTGCTCCTGTCCCCAGGTGAAAGCAGCGATGGACCGAGAGGGCTCCCCGGACTACGGGGTGGGCTACCCTGAAGATGACCACCCCCTGCGTCCCCAGCAAGCGGCCCAGACCTTGTCATTGCTGCAGCTCCCTGAGAAACAGAGGTCCAGGAACGCCTCCATTTCCTCCAGTGTGACGGACCTGGAGGCTCCCATGTACAGCCGGGAGAGACCCAGCTCCAGCCGTCGTCACGTGAGTCTCTCTCTCTCACTCTCTCTAAATCACCATCCCTTCTGTTCTCTCTGTTACTTTGTCTGTTTGCAAAGTAAAATATCACACACGTATTATCTTCCAGAAATGATTGTGTAGCAGACAAAATAATCTTGGATGTCTTTAAATCATGTAATCATACTGACGTCTGTCACCTGAGGTCACTTGTTCGCATCCTGGCCGGCTCACTTCACGCCTTGTTTGTTCTCGATACTATGTGTTACTTATTCGTGGCCGCTAGAATATATTTTCTAGTATTAATTATTTACGATGGAAGAAGTGGTAAATAACTGCCAGCCTTTGCCGTACACATTGGCCGAAAGTCACTAATGTTAATCTATGAGTAAATAATTATTATTTACTTGGTAATAATATATTATCGATAGAAAATGTTATCAAATTCCTATAATAATACGTCCTTAAGGATTACTGTATAATTGGTTCATTCGCAACTAATTGAAAGAACAAAATATATTAATAAAACTATTAGGTTTTTTTGTTTATCTGTTGTGGCAACAAGCTATCTTATGATACATGAAATAATAAATTAAAAATTATTATCTTAACACTTGCAACTTCTTATAACAGGCCTCCAAAATAAATAAATGTTTTTTCATAACTTAGAGAAAAAACTATACAAAATATTAAATTTCAAAATAAAACTTATTTTTTGTCAACAACGCATGAATACAAACTAAGATTGTATGACCTCACCAACCGCCATTATTTTGGCTGCCTCAACCTCTTAATTTATGAAGAGAACGTAGCAATTGAGAACCTCTCATTTTAAAAGTACTTTTAAGAGAACCACAGAAATTGCTTCCACAAAAAATACCCACCAAAACTGTTATTATCATAATCTCGTGTTTAAATATATGTGTCATTGTTTTGTTCACCTGTCTGTACGTGGTCAATTTGTAGTGACTGTACCACGTTCCCCGGTATTTGTGTAAGCAGGTGACTGCTTGATTGAGAGAAGAACGAGTGTGTAAGCAGTTCTGTTACTGACCATACGCTACATGCCAGAGTCTATATATATTCCCGGGTGGTGTGGTGACGTCATCCGGTGACGCACGATGCCGGCGCTGGCGGATAGAGAGCGTCGGTGGCTTAGTGTGGAATGCAAACGATTGTAAAGGGAAGGGAAGAGAGAGTTTATGTGAAGACGTTTTAAAAACCCAGACGTAAAATATGAATTCTAAAATATCAGTGAATTAAATTATCCAGTTCATAAACAAGCAAAAATATAATGTAATTATGCAACTATACTGGTGACTTGATTAAATATATCTCTCCTTCCCATCCCGTAGCCCGGTCAGGGATCAAACCCCACATGCCAGAGATAGAGCCAGATGTGATCACCACGAATATACTTGTAATTTAAGATAATTTAACGAAATTTTAGGTTTCTCTTTGAATTTCAAGTTGACATTTCCCTTGGAGATCAAGTTAGAATAAAAACGAATACCGTATTTAAAATTACATTACATCCAGAAATAATAACCGTTGTACACATGGTTTAAGACGTCAGGCTCGCAATAGACGTCACAATACAAATTAATAAATGTTATATTTATAATAGGTTTCCTATAATTTTAAATTAAAATCACTTTAGTTGAGCTATTAAACAAAAACCCATTTGAATGAGCACCATATTTAAACAGACAACTATATCGAGAAACCAGTTACACGTGTAGATGGACATAGGCTCTAAGAATGTCCCTGCCTAATTTCGTTAAAATGGTTTCACGCTTTGGGCAGTAATCTCGGAGCAAACATCCAGACACCTGGAGAACCTAAACAGTAATTAACAGATTTATTATTATTATTATTATTACAACGTCTTACTACCCGTTCGGGTTATACGCACTTACGCTAATGTGTAATGATAGGGTGATTGTGAGATGAAATGGAGGACCTACAGTTTAACGTGGGATCCGAACCACGGTGGAGGCCTGGCATTCCCCACATTCACAAGTTGTGATTAATACGTCTTGTCAGAGGTGAAGGAAGGGTTTGGTAATCAGATAAATCTGTGCCGGGACCGAGGATTGAACCCAGGACCCCAGCACAAAAGTCCGACACCTTACCCCTAGACCACCAGGTCACCAACAGATATTTTAATCATTTAAACCAACTTACAATATATTTGAATAATACGCCGTCCAATAGTAATTATAATAACTTGAAAGAGTAAACATAAAATTATATCCTCATCAATCGTTGCGACCCCAAGTAAAACACGTGACGACCCCTAATGGGGTCACGGTTGCCAAGTTTAAAACCACTCGGCTAAGTTATTTGAATAATAAAGTAGAACGAGTAGAGGATGTAAGTTTTACAACCGAATTGGCCGAGGCACTTAGTTTTGATCTTGAGTGTAGTCAACTACGTTTATCACGCACGATCAGGGAAGCATAAGGTGAGAGATCTTTAATCTTGGTTCTCCCCTCGAGGAATGCAACCACTCTTAAACTTCTGTCTCATGAATTGCCACCTCTTGTTTTTAAAACTAATTTTTAGTTGATCTGCCTGAAGTTATGCAACTACTCTTACACAACTGTCTCACGGGCTGTCTACCGCTTGTATTATGATTAAGGATTTATTTGATCCGCCTGAAGTTATGCAACTACTCTTACACAAATGTCTCACGGGCTGTCTACCTCTTTTTTGATCCGCCTGAAGTTATGCAACCACTCTTACACAAATGTCTCACAGGATGTCTACCTCTTGTATTTTATTAAGGTTTTATTTGATCTGCCTGAAGTGATGCAACCACCCTTACACAACTGTAACGTGGAATACCTAGCTCCTGCACAAAACAACTGGTAATTTTTGTTGGTGAAAATAAGAACCAGTATTTCTTCTCACAGTTAATTTCAAATGATTTGTAAAATAGTACTCTGTACATGAATTAGATCTCCGTAAAACGGGATTAAAAACCATTGCTATATCACTGAGCTACCCAGAGTTTTACCCAGATTTTAATAATGCATTGACATTATATATATGTGTGTGTGTATGTGTGTGTTTGTGTAGAAGAGTGTAAAATGAGCATGGTTTGTAAAACTTTTTTTTTTCCAAAATACCAAATAAATAAATAAATTATCTGTGACCTTCTTCGGTGGTGGCATCATCTAAGGCGTCATTATCGTCTTAGACTAGACTGCCAATACAAGAAGATCGGGGTTCAAATACCGGTCGGGTTTATTGAAGGTGATTTTTCCGAAAATGATTTTCCAATCTCTCTCCACACAAATTCGGGTACACTTCTTATACATTCAACCTCCTTCCTCACTAGCGTAGTTAATACATGTGCGTACCTCCTGAACAGGTAGTAAGACGTGGGGCTCATATATATATATATATATATATATATATATATATATATATTATATATATTATATTATATATATAGTCTATATCCCGGTGGGAGGAAAAGCTCACAAATGGAGTATTTGTATACTAGACCAAAGGTCCTGGCTCGAATCCATACACAGGGAACATTTTACCAACTTATCCTACCAGTTTATCATCAAGGACGTGTTATTTCCCCATATCGTGTATTAATTAACATCGCCCATTTAACAAATATTTACCAATAATTATCAGATATCAGTAATTATATTTGCAAATGACTCCCCAACTGGATTGTCAGCACTCGGGCGTGCCCTTGGTCAAGGGTGCGACGCCACCGGCGTGGCGCTATGTAGGTCGGGTGACGTCACTCCTAGACTGGGCTGCGTGAGCCGTCGCTCGCTATTGGTCGAGAGCACGGGTGTGTCCTCTGACGTCACCGTTAGGAGGGAAACAGCGTCGACTATGAAATGCTGATTATCTGTTTTTATCCCCAATAGATACGAAGAACAGAGAATTCTTGCTCCCTGGGTTTTAACGGAGTTGTGTGTTACGTGCCCATAATTACAGTAGAGACGTTTGGGCCGGAAATATCCGCTAAATAAAAGCTGCTTTCACATATTATTATTAATATTATTATTATTATTATTAGCACCGCGTCTTACTACCCATTCAGGTTATACACGCTTACGCTAATGTGTAATGGTAGGGTGATTGTGAGATGAAATGAAGGACCTACAGTTTAACGTGGGATCCGAACCACGGTGGAGGCCTGGCATTCCACACATTCACAAGTTGTGATTAATATACGTCTTGTCAGAGGTGAAGGAAGGGTTTGGTAATCAGATAAATCTGTGCCGGGACCGAGGATTGAACCCAGGACCACCAGCACAGAAGTCCGACACCTTACCCTAGACCACCAGGTCACCTATACGCTTTCACATACATTAATACGTAAACTCCAACAGTTACTAACGATGAAGATGTACTAAAGCTGAACTTGTGTAGGTTTTGCCCTAGTAGCTGGAAGTCAAGAAGAAAACCTAATTTGAGAACGTATCTAGTACCTAAAAAACAAGGGTGAAGCTAGGAATTACCAATAATTTAAAATTTATAGATTTTTCATTTTATTACCATTAAAATATGTCAGTAAAGTTCTATATTTCACTGTAAATGATGAAGAGTTCTATATATTGCGCTGTAAGTGAATGAAAGCTCTATATATTGCGCTGTAAGTGAATGAAAGCTCTATATATTGCGCTGTAAGTGAATGCTCTATATATTGCGCTGTAAGTGAATGAAAGCTCTATATATTGCACTGTCAGGGAAGGAAAGCTCTTATATTCTACTGTAATGAAACAACGCTCAATATTGCATCGTAAGTGAATGAAAGCTCTATATATAGCGCTGTAAGTGAATGAAAGCTCTATATATTGCGCTGTAAGTGAATGAAAGCTCTATATATTGCACTGTAAGTGAATGAAAGCTCTATATATTGCGCTGTAAGTGAATGAAGCTCTATATATTGCGCTGTAAGTGAATGAAAGCTCTATATATTGCACTGTCAGGGAAGGAAAGCTCTATATTCTACTGTAAATGAAACAACGCTCAATATTGCATCGTAAGTGAATGAAAGCTCTATATATATGAGCTTGATAAGTGAATGAAAGCTCTATATATTGCACTGTAAGTGAATGAAAGCTCTAATATATGCGCTGTAAGTGATGAAAGCTCTATATATTGCGCTGTAAGTGAATGAAAGCTCTATATATTGCGCTGTAAGTGAATGAAAGCTCTATATATTGCACTGTCAGTAATCAAAGCTCTATATTCTACTGTACATGAAAGAACGCCCAATATTGCTTTGTAAGGGAAACAAAGCTCTATACATCTATCAGTGAATGAAATATATCTATATGTAGATGAGGGAAAGCCTTATATTGCACTAGCCTGTGCTCAACGTACACGTTGCGTGTTCCTGCCACAAGGAAGCGCCAGTGTCAGTTGTGGGGGCGAGCCAGAAACCGTAGATCAATAGAATGTGTTCCTCCGTGCGAGGGTGGAAGTGGCTATATCTGCTGAAAGGGTGTGAGGGGTGCGACACTATCACTGGAGGAGATAAGGGCAGAGGGGGGGGGAGGGGGTAGTAGCACTTCACGTGGGTGTCGTGACACAAACTCAGCAAATAACAATCCTAAACTAGTTTATTGTTAAATATATGATGCACAAATTAATAAGACTCAAGATAATGTCCACGCTTTTGTTTGTTTATCCTCAACAAACACATAGGTACAGTCAGGTACAACCCCAACTCGATATTAATATAATAAAATGTATCTTCATCTCTGCTCCTACACCGTGGATAAACTAGAGGTCGGTGTTGTATTTGAGAATAATATGAGTCTGGAGTAAGGAACTATTCCCGTTATCTTAAACTAAATCAAACACTTACACCTCTCTCAGACGGTATCGTGTCTGTCTACTGAGCTAAAGGTCCCGGTTCGATTCCCGCATGGATGATAAATGTATCATTGGTGAAATGTGGGTTTACACTTTCACAGTGAGGAATTAGTGGCTGGGGGCTGGATGTTGTGCCTGTCCTAGACTTGAGTTATATTAAAAGGTATATCAAGCTACGACAGACCTAGTCAGATGGTAGTGGAAAATATGCGGCTTTAATAAAAAAAACTGACCCAGACCACGGGCTGGAAACAAAGATGGATGTAAAAAAATGTCACCTCATTTTTAATTTGTTTGACCAATTATGATCGTTCCATTACTAATACTTTTGATGGTTGATATTATTAACATTTTATTATGTTATTAATATAACTGTATCGCTATTATTACTTTACAACAAAGTGGCATTAGACTTGACGTATGAATGTATAAGGACGGTTTTGATATTTTAAAATGGGTCAGACAAAGGCATTGCAAGCTCTTAAAATAAGAATAATTTTGTATCTTTATCTTTTAGCGCCGCGTCTTACAACCTGCTCAGGTTATACGCTTATCTCCTAATTACACTGATGGTTTCAGCGCTTAGGAAGGCTATATTTAGAGGAGGTGTACCCACATTTGCAAAGAGGAAGAGTATAAAACCATTTTGTAAAAACACCCTCAGTACACCCGACCAAGTTTCGAACCTAATCCTCCCCGCCCCACGTCTTCGGCAGTCTAGTGTAACACGAAAGTAGCGCGTTAGACCTTGCAGCCAAAGAAGCGGGTTTTGTACCACCTTAACGACGTTGCTTACTTCCAGGAAATTTCGAAGCTATTTTGCGAGGCGGGTTGCGTCTTAACTTGACGCACTTAAGCCGTCTAAGAAGCACTATAACACTTAGACACTAATGTACGAGATAGAAGGATAGGGAAGAAAACTAGCAGTTTATCTTGCGCGGCCTCTTGTTTATCTACTGATAGCACGTTACCTCTTCCTCTGACGAGTTTACACACTCATTCTGCTATTTGCGCCTTGAAAACATGGACTTGTTTCCTGTTCTAGATATACAAATGCTACCACGGACTGTTTTAATCTCCATCCTGGTACAAAGACTGCTATAGGACATCTCGTAAACAAACCAAATAGCTTAAGTTGTAGATAATTTATAAAATAAAATACGTTTAGAAAAATTTATTTCGAGATAAAAATTATTTTGTGACACTGTAGGACTATTTTAATAATTATTTAAGAATGTATGGTTCTAGTTTCAACGCTATATCTTTAAAACGTAAATTCATGAACCTGTAGAATCCTATCTTGACCTGCCATGACGTCACATGTATGCAACGCACTTAAACACGAATGAAATACCGTAAATAGTTCTATAAGTAATATAAATAAGGTACGTTTATCATCTATATATTTCTCTAAGCGTGGGTATTTTTATGACGCGAGTCCCAGGGTAACCCCCTGTTCGTTCAAGCTAACGACGTCTGTTGTGCCAGATACTTTCTTCCTGCCATGTTTCTACTATAGCTTCCTTACCGATTCCTAATCTGTTGAGAGATTATTCTTGTTTCATTTGAAGTTTCCCTTTCATATTAATTTTATGACGCTTCATTTGTGAAATTTATTTGATTAGTTTGGTGCAAAACCGTGACATAGCACCATTTGTTATTCTCGCACCACGTCTTACTACCCTCCGGGCTGCCCGTGTATTTACTCGAATGGTAAAAAGATCAGGAAGGGAGAATTAATAGGAAATGTACCAATATTCGCGTGGACGGAGAGTGGGAGAAATCATTTAAGGAGGAAAAACATCATATCAGTATATTTTGCTGATAATTGACCTCTCTACCTCCTTATTCCATGTGAACTAAACCAGATGAGACTGACGTCTTAGCCCGTGTACTCACTGGTGTGGAATTAGGCATAGCTAGATCTTGGAGCTTGGAGGGACAGAGGTCACTGTTTTGTACCATTTGAATAACACAGATAATACGATAATGGAATAATTCTTTCTCTAAAGCTACCTTAGTTATGTATGTATCACTGTGGGTGTAGGTGATGTGACGTCATCAGCCGGTGTAGGGGCCAGAGAGACCTCCCCCTGCCAGTGGCACACCTTGCGGTGTTTGCTCAGGACTGCCAACATACAACTCTCAACTTCCTTCTCAAGCACGTCTTCACTCTGGACAGAACCTAACAAGGCTCGTGGAACAAGGACTCATGTCCAGCCACGACTTGTCGCGCTAGTTTTGATATTTGTAATGGCAACTGGGTCTACTATCAAGTATTCATACGCTGGGCCTGATGTAGACCAGAAGAGTTGGGGGGAGGGGGGGGGGCGTTAGAGAGGTAAATTTTGGAATCAAGGGGTTGAACTTCATCCGAGGATACTAGGAATAATTTTCCCCACAATGTTTTTTATACTCTCTACAGACGAATGCTGGTGTATTTTATTTAACTTTGTTGTACTCTTAGACTAGATAGTTTAATTCGTTATCAGCCAGCATAATGATACTAATATAAATATAATTAATATTTGGGAGGAATGTTGACAGCTTTGTTGAAAAAATTGTTTATGATCAGCCAGTTTTTAGCGAGTACAAGCAGTGGAGCGTCCAAGTGTATCTGAGGCTCGAGGAGGGTTTAGTGAACTCCTGAATGACGTCACCTGGTCAAGAGGTCATCAGAGCTACCTCTCACACAATTCATGATGATCTGGATAGCTTTCCTCAGTGACTTTGGGCCCACACAGGTGCTCTAAGCCATCAGGTTCACAGTTTGTGACCTGTCCTTAGCTTGTGACCTGTCCTTTACTTGTTACCTGTCCTTAGCTTGTGACCTGTCCTTAGCTTGTGACCTGTCCTTATTGTTACTTCCTTACTGTACCTGTCTTAGCTTGTGACCTGTCCTTATATTGTTACCTGTCCTTAGCTTGTACTGTCCTAGTTGTGACCTGTCCTTAGCTTGTGACCTGTCTCATCTTGTGACATCCTTAGCTTGTGACATCTGCTTGTGACTGTCCTCAGCTTGTGACCTGTCCTAGCTTTGACTGTCCTTAATGTGACCTGTCCTTAGCTTGTGACCTGTCCTTAGCTTGTGACCTGTCCTTAGCTTGTTACCTGTCCTTAGCTTGTGACCTGTCCTCAGCTTGTGACCAGTCCTCAGCTTGTGACCATGTCTTACTTTGACCATCTTAGCTTGTGACCTGTCCTTAGCTTGTGACCTGTCCTTAGCTTGTGACCTGTTCTTATCTTGTGACTGTCCTAGCTTGTTACCTGTCCTTAGCTTGTTACCTGTCCTTAGTTGTGACCTGTCCTTAGCTTGTTACCTGTCCTAGTTGTACTGTCTTGTTGTTACCTGTCCTTAGCTTGTGACCTGTCCTAGCTTGTGACCTGTCCTTAGCTTGTGACCAGTCCTTAGCTTGTGACCTGTCCTTAGCTTGTGACCTGTCCTTAGCTTGTTACTGTCCTTAGCTTGTTACCTTCCTTAGCTTGTGACTGTCCTTAGCTTGTGACCTGTCCTTAGCTTGTGACCTGTCCTTAGCTTGTGACCAGTCCTAGCTTGTGACCTGTTCTTAGCTTGTGACCTGTCCTTAGCTTGTGACCAGTCCTTAGCTTGTGATCTGTCCTTAGCTTGTGACCGTCCTTAGCTTGTGACCTGTCCTTAGCTTGTGACCTGTCCTTAGCTTGTGACCTGTCCTTAGTTGTGACCAGTCCTTATCTTGTGACCTGTCCTTAGCTTGTGACCTGTCCTTAGCTTGTGCTGTCCTTAGCTTGTGACCATCCTTAGCTTGTGACCTGTCCTTAGCTTGTGACCTGTCCTTAGCTTGTTACCTGTCCTTAGCTTGTGACCTGTTCTTAGCTTGTTACCTGTCCTTAGCTTGTGACCTGTCCTTAGCTTGTGACCTGTTCTTAGCTTGTGACCTGTCCTTAGCTTGTGCCTGTCTACTTGTGACAGTCCTTAGCTTGTGACCTGTCCTTAGCTTGTGACCAGTCCTTAGCTTGTGACTGTCCTTAGCTTGTGACCTGTCCTTAGCTTGTGACATCCTAGCTTGTGACCTGTCCTTAGCTTGTGACCTGTCCTTAGCTTGTTACCTGTCCTTAGCTTGTGACCTGTTCTTAGCTTGTTACCTGTCCTTAGCTTGTGACCTGTTCTTAGCTTTTTACCTGTCCTTAGCTTGTGACCTGTCCTCAGCTTGTGACCTGTCCTTAGCTTGTGACCTGTCCTTAGCTTGTGGTGTATATTCAGCTTGTGAATGACTCACAAGGGAGACAGTTCAGCTGAGTTGGACATATTTGAGACTGTCTATTCTGTAAGACGAGGGCAGAGGAAACTAATATCGACATTTGAGCTGGAGGAACCAGTGTGTCTCTTTGTTATTATCATTATTATTATTACTGTTCGCAACATTTCCTTGTATTAGTCGGTTTCTATATTCGGGGTGTGAACAGAGTGATTGACTGACTGAACTTAATGCTATTATCAGCTCTGGTTGTAGTAGAGGAATAAGATGAAGGCAAGCCAATATCTGCCAGACTGACCTGGACGTAGGCCATAGTTAAAACACTAGGATAAAATATCAGAAACTGGTTATTCTGGGTCACTTTCCCATCTGACTCTAAACCCCTCCTATTAATATTTCCCAGGGGATGGAGAGGGGTAGAGCTACAACCCTCCCCTCACTGGTGACGTCACAGGTTGACGGTCGATAAAGGGAACAACCCTCCCTGAGTAGTTCTCGTCAGTTCCACCTTCAGCAGTTAGTTCTACCTCTGTCACGTGCTTGTGAGGATACTTATAGGGATTCTCTGGTATGTACACATGTGCTGTTAGTCACATGCACGTATTATTAGTAGTACTAACACTAGCACCCTTATCGTACTCTAGGAAGAGAGAGTTTTAACCCCTGGATCTAGGTGGGAAATAATCTCGTAAAAAACTACGCTTGGGGATCTCTAAAACTGTAAAGTTAGTCAAACTAAGAAAATTAAGATTCAACTCAAACTAATTATTTACATAAAACATAGAATTTTATTTCCAACAAAATATCTCTATGAAAGTATGGCTATCTTACATATTGTATTGCGGTAGGGGCTAATATTTCGTAGCATACACTTAGAGAATTGAGACATTTTACACTGATCTTGAGCTAATTGATAATGTTCTGTTGATTAGAGCTCTATGCTAGTTGATAATGTTATGTTGATTTAACGCTATGTTAGTTGATAATGGCTATGTTGACTAGGACTCTATGCTAGTTAATAATGTTGTGTTGCCTTGGACTCTATGCTAGTTAATAATGTTATGTTGCCTAGGACTCTATTCTAGTTAATAATGTTATGTTGCCTAGGACTCTATGCTAGTTAATAATTTTATGTTGCCTAGGACTCTATTCTAGTTAATAATGTTATGTTGCCTAGGACTCTATTCTAGTTAATAATGTTATGTTGCTTAGGATTCTATTCTAGTTAATAATGTTATGTTGCCTAGGACTCTATTCTAGTTAATAATGTTATGTTGCTTATGATTCTATTCTAGTTAATAATGTTCTGTTGCCTAGGACTCTATTCTAGTTAATAATGTTATGTTGCCTAGGACTCTATTATAGTTAATAATGTTATGTTGCCTAGGACTCTCTTCTAGTTAATAATGTTATGTTGTCTAGGACTCTATTTTAGTTGATAATGTTATGTTGCCTAGGACTCTATTCTAGTTAATAATGTTATGTTGCCTAGGACTCTATGCTAGTTAATAATTTTATGTTGCCTAGGACTCTATTCTAGTTAATAATGTTATGTTGTCTAGGACTCTATTCTAGTTAATAATGTTATGTTGTCTAGGACTCTATTCTAGTTAATAATGTTATGTTGTCTAGGACTCTATTCTAGTTAATAATGTTATGTTGTCTAGGACTCTCTTCTAGTTAATAATGTTATGTTGCCTAGGACTCTATTCTAGTTAATAATGTTATGTTGCCTAGGACTCTCTTCTAGTTAATAATGATATGTTGTCTAGGACTCTATTCTAGTTAATAATGTTATGTTGTCTAGGACTCTATTCTAGTTAATAATGTTATGTTGTCTAGGACTCTATGCTAGTTAATAATGTTATGTTGCCTAGGACTCTATTCTAGTTAATAATGTTATGTTGTCTAGGACTCTCTTCTAGTTAATAATGTTATGTTGCCTAGGACTCTATGCTAGTTAATAATGTTATGTTGCCTAGGACTCTATGCTAGTTAATAATGTTATGTTGCCTAGGACTCTATTCTAGTTAATAATGTTATGTTGTCTAGGACTCTCTTCTAGTTAATAATGTTATGTTGCCTAGGACTCTATTCTAGTTAATAATGTTATGTTGTCTAGGACTCTATTCTAGTTAATAATGTTATGTTGTCTAGGACTCTATTCTAGTTAATAATGTTATGTTGCCTAGGACTCTATGCTAGTTAATAATGTTATGTTGCCTAGGACTCTATTTTAGTTAATAATGTTATGTTGCCTAGGACTCTATTCTAGTTAATAATGTTATGTTGCCTAGGACTCTATTCTAGTTAATAATGTTATGTTGTCTAGGACTCTCTTCTAGTTAATAATGTTATGTTGCCTAGGACTCTATTCTAGTTAATAATGTTATGTTGCCTAGGACTCTATTTTAGTTAATAATGTTATGTTGCCTAGGACTCTATTCTAGTTAATAAGGTTATGTTGCCTAGGACTCTATTCTAGTTAATAAGGTTATATTGACTAGGGCTCTATTCTAGTTAATAAGGTTATATTGACTAGGGCTCTATGCTAACCTCTCTATCCGGACACGCCCAGAGGATCTTGTCTGACGTAACAAGTTCTAATCTCCTGATGTAATTACTGGCATCTAGGATAGGGGAGGAAGGGGAGGAGGATGTGTCATTGTTGATAACACTTCGAGGTGAGCGCCGTCACTTCCTGAAATGTACAGTGGCCGGGATATCAACACGGAACCTAGCGTGGTCACGTGTGTGATTTGTTTTGTTTGCTACCTGCTGCTCTGTCCAATGGACGATCATATCTCGACTACTGGACTAAGGGAGCTCACACTAAACAACAAGCTGTCCGTGTTAATCTTTGTTCAGATACTGCTCACAAGGGACGAATGGTTTCACACAATCTTCACACTGAGACTACTCACAAGGGACGAATAATTTCACACAATCTTCACACTGAGACTACTCACAAGGGACGAATGGTTTCACACAATCTTCACACTGAGACTGCTCACAAGGGACGAATGGTTTCACACAATCTTCACACTGAGACTACTCACAAGGGACGAATAATTTCACACAATCTTCACACTGAGACTGCTCACAAGGGACGAATAATTTCACACAATCTTCACAATGAGACTACTCACAAGGGATGAATGGTAGCAAACAATCTTCACAATGAGACTATTCACAAGGGATGAATGGTAGCAAACAATCTTCACAATGAGACTACTCACAAGGGATGAATGGTAGCAAACAATCTTCACACTGAGACTACTCACAAGGGACGAATAATTTCACACAATCTTCACAATGAGACTACTCACAAGGGATGAATGGTAGCAAACAATCTTCACACTGAGACTACTCACAAGGGACGAATGGTAGCAAACAATCTTCACACTGAGACTACTCACAAGGGATGAATGGTAGCAAACAATCTTCACAATGAGACTACTCACAAGGGACGAATGGTAGCAAACAATCTTCACAATGAGACTACTCACAAGGGATGAATGGTAACAAACAATCTTCACACTGAGACTACTCACAAGGGACGAATGGTAGCAAACAATCTTCACACTGAGACTACTCACCAGGGATGAATGGTAACAAACAATCTTCACACTGAGACTACTCACAAGGGACGAATGGTAGCAAACAATATTTTAACAATACGGTAGTTTCTTACCCCTCTTTATAATCAAATATTTAGAGAATTATGTTAACTTTAGCTAAGCTCCTCGGAGAGAGTAGTATTGTAATCGTCCAAACAATCAAACTCGAAACTTTGATAAATACTCACGTTTCATGACACCATGAAGCCATAGAAGTGTTTTTCATTCTGTCTGTCTGTCCGTATTTTGACCAGGAGCCTAAACCATTTTATTGATAGCGCTTAACTTCGGTTTCGAGGACTTTTATAGGGTTCCCCCAAAGGGTTTTTGGAACTAGATATCCAACCCTAGAATTAAGGGTAGTTTACTGAAGGGCAAAAATAGAAAGAAAAAAAAATTAATTTACCCAAATCTGCTCTTACGATTTTGATTACATTTTGGATATAGATATTGTTTAGCATTAAAAATAAAATAGTTATCCTCATTTTTTCATGAAAATTACCTCAAGGGTTATTTAAATAATCATAAATTTACCATTTTGATCATATCGGCGTTGCTATTTTCACATAAATTACTTATCAAATTGTAATACTATTAAAAATAAGAATATTTTATTCTAAATCTTTTTTTTTTATAAAACTAATAGTTTCTGAGATATAAGCAAATACATATATTTTTATGGATCTTTTTGACGGTTAAAAGTGTATTGTCACGCTCTTTGGTGGACAAAGACTTTCCTCTTTTCTCGATGTTTCTGGATTTCATTCATGACTTGTGCTTTTTGAAAAGAATTTATATCTTCGTAAATACCTCTATATTAAGAGAGAGAGAAAGTCCGTGTGGTAAACCTTAATATTTATATTAAATATAATTTACTATAATTACTTTCTTAATCACCCATAAAGCGTATCAATATGAATAAAGGATTATTTTCTAACTGTATTTTTTGTTTTTAACCATTTGAAAACCTCTATATTTGAGGTTAAACCTCGTACAGTTATCATTCATTATTTGATTGTATCAAGCCTTTTGCTGTTAATTGTTCTGTAATGATTGACACGTAAAATAAGTAACCATTTATCAGGCGGATTTATCATGTTTTCAACTCAAAAGCTGTACATTAAAGATGGCCGTCACAGGACGTGCTTTATTTCCTACAATGTACAATATTTTATATGAAATAAATTATTAAAATCATATCTTGTACAATCTTGTGTGTTGACATGGTACCAACATCTTGTACAATCAATTGTGTCATGTGTATTTGGTGGGGGGTGGGGGGGGGGGGCTTGACCCCCTCTTGCATTGAAACCAAGTGAATCCTCTTAGCAGATCATAATAACTACATAAACACATCATAAACGCAAGTTTATAGTGAACAGAATAACAAACCACTGTAGGGTTACCAATCTTCTATACTTACACTGGTGGACACGTGGTCTAGAGCATTAGTCTCGTAATAGACTGGATTAAAAAAAAAGCTCGAAACATTAATCTTGTACGAGTTCACTGGGATTTTCTATCCTCTATCCAAGCTAATGCAGGTGAACTTCACCTAAACGCAACCTACTTCATTCCCATCTCTTAATTTAAATCGTTAATACCTTAGTGTTGAACACGATTATTAAATATGTATATAAATCTTATAAGATGCCTTATTATATGCAGAATTCACAAATTAAATATAAACATTATTTCTTTTTTTACTAATGTTTAGTTAATGGTAGAGCTGTTTAAATATTTTATACTTAACAAAACTTCCTGTTCTAATATAAACTTTTATTTTAATCTCAATGCTATCAGAAAATGGCGGATGAACAGTTGCCACCAAAAAAGGTAAGAAAATATCAAAATAAAGTAATAATTACTGGCTAATTAGTTTATTATAATTAGACCACATATTGTAATACTTATAGGTACTTAAATGTAGCACACGTTGAACAAATATGATACGGTTCAAACCAACATTCATGAAAACTTTGTCCCCGAAATTAATTCAAAATCATTATTTAAAGGATAAAAATATTATATAAAATAATAATCGTGAACTGATATATTGAACAGAGAATCGATGCCAGGGTCCTTCAGTCAGTGGACTAATCTTATACTACTGAGCTGTTACAAATCAGGTTTTGACTATGTGCCATTTTTATACAAATAAACAAAGAGTCCTGCTCAGCAATAAGAAGTTGTTTTAACAGTTCTTAAATTATTATTAGCACCGCGTCTTACTTCCCGTTCGGGTTATACGCACTTACGCTAATGTGTAATGGTAGGGTGATTGTGAGATGAAATGGAGGACCTACAGTTTAACGTGGAATCCGAACCACGGTGGAGACCTGGCATTCCCCACATTCACAAGTTGTGATTAATACACGTCTTGTCAGAGGTAAAGGAAGGGTTTGGCAATCAGATAAATCTGTGCCGGGACCGAGGATTGAACTCCGGACGCCAGCACAGAAGTCCGACACCTTACCCCTAGACCATCAGGTCACCCAACAGTTCTTAAAGATGAAGCACGTTTGAAATCAGGCGACAGCTTTGAAGGTTTCATTTATTGAACATTTTGCTAGTTATTAAAGTTATTGTCTTTAACATCAGTACCATGCATTTATCATGTTTTTAAAATATTACAGGTGACCTTACGGTCTAGGGGGTAAGGTGTCAGACTTGTGGTGTGTTGGGAGTCCGGGGTTCAATCCTCGGTCCCGGCACAGATTTATCTGATTACCAAACCCTTCCTTCACCTCTGACAAGACATCTTGTGAATGTGGGGAATGCCAGGCCTCCACCGTGGTTCGGTTTCCACGTTAAACTGTAGGTCCTTCATTTCATCTCACAATCACCCTACCATTACACATTAGCGCAAGTGCGTATAACCCGAACGGGTAGTAAGACGCGGTGCTAATAATAATAATAAAGTGTTATACAAGAGGTCTACATTATAGGGGTATTTTTTATGCGATATCATAATTCCTGCAATGTATACTATACCACATTTTTATTTTTATTTTCATTTGAGATATTAAACTATCACTTTCTGAACTGACGGATTATATCAACACACAAACTACACACTAACTTAAATCTAGAACAGACAAGACACGGGGTTCTGGTGCGCTAATATATTACCGTGATTGGAGAAACACACATTTTGCCAAGCCAGGAATTGAACTCAGAACTCTTAGATTGTCAGACAGGCACGGTACAGACTGATCTAAGGTGTCGGCCTACCCACTATTTAACTACTTCACAAATACATTATATTGAGTATGTATACTGTAGACAATGTAAATAGCAATATTAATATAAAGTTAATGTAATTATAGAAAGAGAAGTGCTATTCAATCTCTAGGCAGTACAGGACTGAAACACCGGGTGGTACTTTCTAGGGACTGTAATACAGTACATGTATGTTTAACATGTTCCCGTGTCTTTGTACATGCTACTTACAAGGATGAAGAATCCCATCCAACAGCCTCGAACAACACAAGGGTGAGTTGGTTCATTTCATTTGACGCTATCTCGTGGGAAATTAGAATTATGTAATCTATATTTAATAAAGTACTCTTTGGTACCATTATGGCTACAGTGGAGCTCTGATTATCCGTAAACTGGTTATTCAGACGACCGGTTATACAGATTCATATTGCAGCAATGGTTTTCGTTAAACTCGAGCAAAAAAATTAATATTTTTACTTTCCAAAGCTCTATGTATGATATGTGATTTATTTTAAGAAGTTTGACGGTTTAGTTTTATGTTATGTTCAGTGGCGTCTCGTAGCTAAAATTAGTAGGTATGGTGCTCCGGAAAACTTTTAGTTAGCCTTTGTTTTAAAATTGTGTAAAAGGAAATAAACATGTATAAAAAGAACATTTATTCAGGAACTTGATAAATTATTCACAAAAAAAACTTGTTTACTTAATTTGACTCAAATTTTTACAGTTCAAGCTTGAGTAAAAAACACTTCATTCCACCATCACGCCAGAGCCGGCACTGCGAGAGCAACAGTGCTCTCTCTACCTGGCAGTCCCGCCTTCCTCCCCATCCCCTCCTATGTGCACATGCGCACAACAATCAAACACCACGTCACTGGCACTGTGAAGCGCACAGTTCCATACAAAGATTTTTGTATCTTTTTCATAAACTGGGGGATGGTTACTGAAGTACTGACATTAAGCTTAAGTAATATATATTGTACTACAAAAATAAAGAAAGAATTAAAGAAAAAAGGACTCATTATATTAAATGTTATCGATAATATTAAGTGTAAATAGGGGGTGCTGCAGTTCCGCAGTGCCTATACACGAACCGCCACTGGTTATGTTGTTTAAAAAATACATATGTACAGTAAATGTATAGTGGGTTTTATGAAGGGTTGTAAATACTGTACATACTAGTAAATACTTTATATGATTTTAATACCATATTTTCAATAAAATCTCTGAGTGAGAAACCCTTTTTTTGAGTTTATAAGATCAATTATCCGGATTTTCGACTATACTGACTAACCTAAATCATAATTTGTCCGGATAGTTAGGGTTCTACCTACTATTGCATTTTGGATAGATTTTTTTCCAATACATCTATTTATATATCTATTGTCTATTAAAGAGACCTGTTTTTCTTGATTCCTTTTCTTAAGTTCTACCTCGATTTTGTTTCTTGAACATTTCCTATTTTACTATTTTTCCAAACATCTATCCTCATATAAAATATGTATCCAACTTCATAGCATAGAAAAAAAAACTAAAAAATATAAATAGTAATAAAAAACAATTAGTTTTTAGTTTTGACAAAGTAAAAGATCCGTTTTACCAAGTATTAAGGCATATTTTCCATAATTAATAATATAACTAGAAATTACAGTAGTAAGTATATATTTTTATCTAAACTAAATTCTCACTTGGTCAAACATCTATAAATAATTAACAAAAAAAAGTTTAATAAACAATTGTCAACAACGCAAATCTTTTAAAGTCGACAAATAAGTTTGTTAACTGAACCAAAATACTAACAGCAAATAAACTAATAAAGAGATAATCGATCACTACTAATTGTGAATATTACCGTTTTCTTAATTGCTAATTCTTTCATTAAGGGCTAAGAATCGAAGTATCAAGAATCTTAATATTTAGATCGGTTCTCGATTCTTTCAAAAACAATAATAATCGAGGGTATCGAAGAATCAAGCTTAACATACCTAAAAACCAAGTTAATGAAATAAGAAGCTTGTTTGTTTGTCGTGATCATTAATATATCTACCGCGCGCAATAAATAGCTCTCGAGTTTAGAAATCAGTAACCCCAGTGCACGTACCTGTGTACCTAGAAACTGTATTATTAGCACCGCGTCTTACTACCCGTCCGGGTTATCCGCACTTACGCTAATGTGTAATGGTAGGGTGATTGTGAGATCAAATGGAGGATCTACAGTTTAACGTGGGATCCGAACCACGGTGGAGGCCTGACATTCCCCACATTCACAAGTTATGATTAATACACGTCTTGTCCGAGGTGAAGGAAGGGTTTGGTAATCAGATAAATATGTGCCGGGACCGAGGATTGAACCCCGGACCCCAGCACAGAGGTATGACACCTTACCCCTAGACCGCCAGGTCACCTCCTAGAAGCTGTAATTCTACAATTTGAAGTTACCTTTCGGGTGCTACACCTAGAACACAACAATAAGATTCTAGATAACTAAATTACCTTTCAGGGAATGGTAGCCTAAAACACTTTCACTTCAATAAATGATTGACTCTCGCAGGGAGACAAGCTCCCTATCAACGTATCTGTGCGTCTGTCAGTAATATTTATAACTTTTTTTAAAGTAGCGTATTTATTTATTTAGCACCGCGTCTTACTAACCGTTCGGATTATACGCTTAAGTACTAATTACGTTAATAGATTAGGAATTGATAAGGTTGAATTTAGAGGAAGTGAACCCACATTTGCGTGGAGGGAGAGTGGTAAACAATTTAGGACACCCTCCCCCAGTTCATCCAACCGAGATTCAAACCTCGATCTCCCCATCCTTGGCAGTCAAGCTCAGCACGAGACTAGCGCGTTAGCCAACTACGACACCGAGGCGGGTTAAACTAGGGTATTAACCCAGACAAAATTTCCCACATACACAATTTAAATTTCGTTTCACATTTTGACTTTCCTCAGATCCACGTTTCAAGAATAAAAGGGGCTCATATTAAAAAAAAAATGTTCTAAGTCTCGAATTTTTTTTTCAAGTAAAACCAACTCGGGTGTTAATTATAAAATGTAGTTTTTATATTTCTAACGTGAGTTTAACGACTGATTATTTGATGTTTTACTGATTTAGATTGCTAGCGACGGGAATCTGGTAAGTACAAACTGTGCTACAAGTAGATAAACTGAATGATTGTTTTTGTGTGTACACTCTGTTTATCGAGCCAGGTGGCACTTACCTTGCTTGTTATCACTATGGCATAGCCTATACGTCTAGGAGAGACATCAGTTGAGAGATCTAACGCTTGAATATATTATTCCAAAGACTACTTACATTCAATAATCTTGAGAAGGCAGTGCCTAATTATTTTGTAAGATATTCCAAGACGATTCTTAAAACAGTTTATTTCGTAACTTTTATTCTTTGAAAACTGGGTGAACGAATCATTTTTCGAAATATGTATGATCGACGACAATTTTGTACGCATTTTTTTGCGTATATTTCTCTGATTTGGCAATCACCTCTGTGGTTTATTGGCCAAAGCTCTTGGCTACAGATACAGAGGTCCCGAGTTCGAGCCTTGCAGCTCTTAGATTTGTCTGTGAACCAGTGGATTTGGAACAAGAACAAGTAAGAAGATAATAGAATAAAACAGTAGTGGTTCCTGTCTAAAGAACTGAGATTAATGGCCAGAGGGTTCATTGTGATGACAACATGACACCCTCTATCTGCAGAAGTTGGTAATATCTTCTCCAACAGACGGTTTCTACTAGGTCAGTATGTTTCGATTGCAGGTTAACGCCATGGCGTTTCCTCAATTTGGTGGAAACGACATATCTCAAACATAAAATGGACTCTTCGTCCCAAATTTAGATTTTAGGAATATAAATTAGATTAGACCAGTCATCAGGGCTGAGGATGTGAGGGGTACGGGGAGTCTGCCTTCAAAGTTACCCTCCAACCCCCTTCCCCTCATCCTCAAGACGTGTGTGAAAGTGGTATGGACAAGGTTAGTCAGTCCCACTCACATGATGTAACAGCGAGGGGGGCGAAGGGGGGGTTACATTCTAGACCTTTCAACACGTCTCTCATGTGGAAGGTTCTGGGTTCGGGCACCTCCTGTAACCCTCTCATGGGGAACTGGTTCGTTTCTACATCATTTGTATGTTTGTGGGTTCATTTTCATAGAATAGTTTGTGTTTTATTAAAATAGTTGAGGAATTTAAAGAAACTAAAAAAATTAAATTTTTTGAAATAATTTAAACACTTGAGCAATGATTGTTTAGGTAAATTATACAATATTTTTGGATACTATCTTTTATAAATATACGGATAAATTTTAACTGTGGGTTAGTATTCTATATGACTTAAATACACTCAACTTAACTCGTTGTCGCAGTGTTAGATTAAATACCTTTAATTTGTTTGTTTGGTTTTAATTATTGCTAGTTTCCAAATTTGATTGAAACTGAAACATAATTTAAGAACGTGCTAACTTTATGTCGCTTGATGTGATGTTACCACAAACTCACTAAATATCTTGTGGTACCTTCCCTACCCGAGATCATCCGAATCTGCCCGAACTCAACCGAGGTTACTCTATCTCAAGCGATGTTACTCTAGCTTAAGTGATGTTATTTTAACTCAAGCGATGTTACTCTAAACTCAAGCGATGTTACTCTAGCTTAAGTGATGTTATTTAACTCAAGCGATGTTACTCTAGCTCAAGCGATGTTATTCTAACTCAAGCGGTGTTACTCTATCTCAAGCGATGTTACTCTAACTCAACGATTTACTCGAATCTCAGCGATGTTACTTTACTCAGCGATGTTACCGAATTCAGTCGATGTACCAGCATAGACGAAACTTATTCAATTCGTACTCAAAAGATCCCCGAAACTCTCCGAGGTTTCTCGCATACACAGTCGAAGATTCCCGAAACTCTCCGAGGTTTCTCGAATACACAGTCGAAGATTCCCGAAACTCTCCGAGGTTTCTCGAATACACAGTCGAAGATTCCCGAAACTCTCTCGAGGTTTCTCGAATACACAGTCGAAGATTCCCGAAACTCTCCTGAGGTTTCCCGAATACACAGTCGAGATTCCCGAAACTCTCCCGATGTTTCTCGAATACACAGTCGAAGATCCCCGAAACTCTCCGAGGTTTCTTGAATACACAGTCAAAGATTCCGAAACTCTCCCGTCGGTTTCTGAGTGTGAGTTTCCGAAACGTTGCTAGTCACGTCAAGTTAAGCTGTCAACCTGCTTAACAAAAACAGCTGGGAAATCTCTAAGTAGGCAACGTCGTTAAGGACTATAAGTAAGCGGAGCTTACGAACTCTGTGGACTTAGCTTATCTCTTTTGAATAGTCTTCTTAGCTTATATAGATAAAACTGATTCCAATTTTAGATTAACTTTGGAAGCACGTCCATGTTTCAGGAACGTGCCCGCTACTTTCAATCGTGACGCGCAGAATAGCAACAAGCGGCAGAGCTCGCTCGTCTGCGAGTAAATAACGCTCTCAACCAAAACGGAACTTCCTCAGCGGATGTTGGATAAGATTGTGACGAACCATCACAATGGCTCGTTGGTCTAGGGGTATGATTCTCGCTTCGGGTGCGAGAGGTCCCGGGTTCAAATCCCGGACGAGCCCTCGGTGTTTTTTTTTTTAAATCCAAACCGCAGTATCGACGTCACACTAATGAAAGTCGTGTGGATTGAACCACACTGGCTGCTTTCCTTGCATTCCAAGGTCATCAGGTGCACAGTACTGTACGGTCAGGGGCAGAACACTATTAGCGGTCAAGTTCAAACCGGTCGGGAGGAGATTCTTGAATTCAGATGAAATGTCCGCGGACATTACTCTGGACGCAGCCGGAAATAGTATTATCAATTTGGGTGGAGCTGAGGGTGGGAAACTATTTAGTAATAACTATCTTGGTATTCCCGGCTGGTATTGAACACTGCACAACCTGTGAACCTGTGGCATGCCAGACCTCCACCGTGGTTCGGATTCCACGTTAAACTGTAGGTCCTCCATTTCGTCTCACAATCACCCTACCATTACACATTAGTGTAAGTGCGTATATCCTGAACGGGTAGTAAGACGCGGTACTAATAATAATTATAAAACTGGACTAGAAAACTGAACCTGGAAATGAATAAACTTGCGAAGAAGCGCTTTGTATGGAATTGAAACATGGACCCCGAGTAAAAAGGGAGAACAAATGTTTGGAAAGCTTTGATGTGTGGTGTTGGAGGAGAATATATAGAATAAAGTGGACAGATCGGGTTACTAATGGAAATGTTGTAAGCAGAGCAAACGAAAATATAAGCATTCTACAGGTGGTTCTATGAATATAGGTCAAGTGGATAGATCACATTATGAGAATAACTGTCTTATTGGGTGACGTCATATAAGGCAAGGGAGAAGGGAACAAGGAAGACGAGGAATGTAACTGATTGATGACCTTAAACCAGGAAACAAGATGGAGTCTCGGGATATAACAAAGGAAGCTGTTGATAGGACAGGCTGGAGGACTCGATTTGGACAAGACAATGGATCTGTCGAAAGACAGAACACCTAATAAAATTATTTAACAATATTAATTTTACTTTTAACGAATAAATCCAACTAAACCCTTACAGAGCTAGATTACCACGCTAACAGTGTCGTGTCGTAGAGTGGTGCCAAGATAAGCAGAGCAACTTTAGACTTGACCTGTTCTGGCCCTCTGGGTCCCATTTGACCGTTTGCTCTGCTTGATGTTCCTTACGCGGGAACATTATGTTCGCTGATTCCTGGTCAATGAATGTCCCACTAAGAGATAATAACAACAAGTCACAGGTACAGTTTTAAACCGACTCTGCCCTCTTTGGCAACATTCCATGCCACGCCACTGCACGTGAGAAAGCTAGCGCATGTTTGGTGACACGTAACTTTGATGACGTAGGTCAGTGTGAGCCAAGTGGAGGCCCGCGAGCCAAATGTGGCCCTCAAAGTATCCTGGAGATACATTAAATGGAAGCCCTCGGTGGAAGATGGGAAATAGCTAATGATTAAATTTAAATATTACATTTTAAGTACATAATCTTATTACCAATTTGGGTTGTACGTTCATGTACTAACTACGCTAAGAGTTTGAGGGATGAGGGAGGCTATATCTATACGAAGTGTACCCGTATGTGCGCAACGGGAGAGTGGAAAACCATTTTAGAAAAAACTCTCAGTACACCTGACCTTGATTCGAACCTCGATCTTTCTATCATCAGTGATCTAGTCTACTGAAAGAGTAGCGCGTTTGACAACGAAAATACCAAAGCGGGAATTAATTATTTTAAAAGGTCATGATTGCATTATATTATACATTTAATTGAATAATATAAATATATAAATATGTATTATCTTTAATTCCAAGCTGATTTTTGAAAGCGTGTATACGTGCATATTTCATAAACCATTTTTGAGTGATTATAAAATTATTTCGGAAGTAAAATTTGAAAGACTCTGCCAACAAAAAATAAAATGTAGACTATATATTATCAGATTTGGGTTGAAAAAGTTGAATCATCCAGACGTAGGCAATGTGTCAGTGGTACGGGTCGCACAAACTAGGAATGTGTCGATAATCGCAACGAGTTTTCTTAATTAATGAATTCCGTCGCTGTCAAAACCGTCCCTGAAACCAGTTGAAATGTCACGGGCGCGGAGCCAACTCTTCCATCTTACAACAAGTTCTACTGATGTTGCCTCTTTAGAGATTTCAAAACGGGTTGCTTGTTTTAAATTTAATTTTAGCACCACGTCTTATTACCATTTCAGCTTGTTAGCATTTGTATTAATTACACTAATGAGCTAGGGATGAGGAAGCTTGACTTTTGAAGAAATGTACCCACATTCACGTGGAGGAAAAGTGGACAACCATTTAGTAAGAAACCCCCTAAGTAGACCTGACCAGGATTCAAACGCTGATCTCCCCGTCATCAGCAGTCCAGTATATTACGAGAGTGACGCCTTAGACCATGCAAACATCGAAGCGGGCTGCATCTTAGCTTGACGAACACTATCAGACACCAATGTATGAATTATGAAGAGACATAATAAAATGAGCAGTCCTCCCGAAAAGTCTCTGGTTTATCTGCTAATAGCACTTCCTCTCTTCCAATGACGAGTATAACACTCACTCTATTATTTGCTCCAGGATAGCGTTGGGCTGCATTTCAAAATTACTTATTTCTGGTTTCCTATTTTAGATACACATCATGTTAACAAGGACTGTTTTAATCTCCATCCTAGCAGGAAGATTTCTACCTGCCATTTTCGTGAATAAACCAAAATACTCTGAGATGTAAACGATTTTAAAAAAGAACGCTTCGTTGGCCGAATGGTCTAAGGCAAAGGTCCTCAACCCGTGGACCACGGGCCGTTTGCGGCCTGTGGTCACATTTTTTTTAATGGCTCATAAAATATATAAGTTAAAATTATTTCAAGGAAAAAATATGACAAATATAGATATATTTTATTTAATCAACTAATTAAAAAAATTATTTCATTTTCGTATTTTGCGTCATTTTACAAAGGATTTTTGTTTTTTACGTGAAGAAAAGTATTACGTTTTGATACAAATGTACTTTGAACAGGCCAAAATAAATTCTAGTAGACAAGAAAAATAGCGTTAACCTCTTCTATGAAACAACAGAGAACAAAATTAAAGAGAAATCTAAAATGTCACCTGTCGGAGACCTCGTGTGAGTGTAAAATGAGCTTATAAGAATATTTTAATATGTGTTCAGTCCTAATATTGTGGGTACAGTCTTGGGAGTCTACAAGAGACACAAACTTTGGACCTTGGACCTTAAAAAAGGTTGAGAGCCCCTGGTTTAAGGCGTCACTCTCGTAATAGACTAGACTTTCTATGACGAGGATAACAGGGCTCGAATCTTAGTTGGGTGTACTGAGGGTGGTTTTTGCTGAATTGTTTTTCGCTCTCTATACAAGCAAATTCGGGTACACTCAGTATAAATACAAACTTCCACATACCTAACACATTATCATAATTAGTACGTATGCGTATAACTATAACGGGTGATAAGGTCTGGTGTTAAAATAAAATACGTTCACAAAAAAACTACTTCATGGTCAGAAAAAATAATGTGATAATGTAAAACTATTTTTAGAATAATTTAAAAATTTCTGTTTTTTTGTTGTTTTAATGTAATATCTTTAAAACTCGTCTAATAAAACGTAAATACATTAAAACATGGAAAATCGTATGTTGTTTTGGCGTGACGTCACAGGTATAAAACGTCCTAAAGAGTCTAATGACTCACTAGGCTCAAGATGGCAGCTTATGTACACGGGCCTTCGTCAGGTATCGTCTCTTATGACACTGTTGCACAGAGCTATTGTGTAAAGTTTCAAGAGATGAACCAGGAGTTATTGATGGGGGGTTATTAACTAAACACACTTTGTCGCGCTATTAACTGATGGAGGTCGTGCCCTCCTTGAAGACAATTAGGAGCACTTTCAATTGGAACTTTCCATGGCCTCTCAGATGAGGATATAAACATAGGCTCTCAGATGAGGATATAAACATAGGCTCTCAGATGAGGATACAAACATAGGCTCTCAGATGAGGATATAAACATAGGCTCTCTGATGAGGATATAAACATAGGCTCTCAGATGAGGTTATAAACATAGGCTCTCAGATGAGGATATAAACATAGGCTCTCAGATGAAGATATATACATAGGCTCTCAGATGAGGATATAAACATAGGCTCTCAGATGAGGATATAAACATAGGCTCTAAGATGAGGATACAAACATAGGCTCTCAGATGAGGATATAAACATAGGCTCTCAGATGAGGATATAAACATAGGCTCTCAGATGAGGTTATAAACATAGGCTCTCAGATTACGATATAAACATAGGCTCTCAGATGAGGATATAAACATAGGCTCTCAGATTACGATATAAACATAGGCTCTCAGATGAAGATATAAACATAGGCTCTCAGATGAGGATATAAACATAGGCTCTCAAATGAAGATATAAACATAGGCTCTCAGATGAAGATATAAACATAGGCTCTCAGATTACGATATAAACATAGGCTCTCAGATGAATATATAAACATAGGTTCTCAGATTACGATATAAACATAGGCTCTCAGATGAGGATATAAACATAGGCTCTCAGATGAGGATATAAACATAGGCTCTCAAATGAGGATACAAACATAGGCTCTCAGATGAAGATATATACATAGGCTCTCAGATGAGGATATAAACATAGGCACTCAGATGAGGATATAAACATAGGCTCTAAGATGAGGATACAAACATAGGCTCTCAGATGAGGATATAAACATAGGCTCTCAGATGAGGATATAAACATAGGCACTCAGATGAGGATATAAACATAGGGTATAAGATGAGGATACAAACATAGGCTCTCAGATGAGGATATAAACATAGGCTCTCAGATGAGGATATAAACATAGGCTCTCAGATGAGGATATAAACATAGGCTCTCAAATGAGGATACAAACATAGGCTCTCAGATGAAGATATATACATAGGCTCTCAGATGAAGATATAAACATAGGCACTAAGATGAGGATATAAACATAGGCTCTAAGATGAGGATACAAACATAGGCTCTCAGATGAGGATATAAACATAGGCTCTCAGATGAGGATATAAACATAGGCTCTCAGATGAGGATATAAACATAGGCACTCAGATGAGGATACAAACATAGGCTCTCAGATGAAGATATATACATAGGCTCTCAGATGAGGATATAAACATAGGCACTCAGATGAGGATATAAACATAGGCTCTAAGATGAGGATACAAACATAGGCTCTCAGATGAGGATATAAACATAGGCTCTCAGATGAGGATATAAACATAGGCTCTCAGATGAGGATATAAACATAGGCTCTCAGATGAGGATATAAACATAGGCTCTCAGATTACGATATAAACATGGCCTCTCAGATGAGGATATAAACATAGGCTCTCAGATGAGGATATAAACATAGGCTCTCAGATTACGATATAAACATAGGCTCTCAGATTACGATATAAACATGGCCTCTCAGATGAAGATATAAACATGGCCTCTCAGATGAGGATATAAACATAGGCTCTCAGATGAGGATATAAACATAGGCTCTCAGATGAGGATATAAACATAGGCTTTCAGATGAGGATATAAACATAGGCTCTCAGATGAGGTTATAAACATAGGCTCTCAGATGAGGATATAAACATAGGCTCTCAGATGAAGATATATACATAGGCTCTCAGATGAGGATATAAACATAGGCTCTCAGATGAGGATATAAACATAGGCTCTAAGATGAGGATACAAACATAGGCTCTCAGATGAGGATATAAACATAGGCTCTCAGATGAGGATATAAACATAGGCTCTCAGATGAGGATATAAACATAGGCTCTAAGATGAGGATACAAACATAGGCTCTAAGATGAGGATACAAACATAGGCTCTCAGATTACGATATAAACATGGCCTCTCAGATGAAGATATAAACATGGCCTCTCAGATGAGGATATAAACATAGGCTCTCAGATGAGGATATAAACATAGGCTCTCAGATGAGGATATAAACATAGGCTCTCAGATGAGGTTATAAACATAGGCTCTCAGATTACGATATAAACATAGGCTCTCAGATGAGGATATAAACATAGGCTCTCAGATTACGATATAAACATAGGCTCTCAGATGAAGATATAAACATAGGCTCTCAGATGAGGATATAAACATAGGCTCTCAAATGAAGATATAAACATAGGCTCTCAGATGAAGATATAAACATAGGCTCTCAGATTACGATATAAACATAGGCTCTCAGATGAATATATAAACATAGGTTCTCAGATTACGATATAAACATAGGCTCTCAGATGAGGATATAAACATAGGCTCTCAGATGAAGATATAAACATAGGCTCTCAGATGAGGATATAAACATAGGCTCTCAGATGAGGATATAAACATAGGCTCTCAAATGAGGATACAAACATAGGCTCTCAGATGAAGATATATACATAGGCTCTCAGATGAGGATATAAACATAGGCACTAAGATGAGGATATAAACATAGGCTCTAAGATGAGAATACAAACATAGGCTCTCAGATGAGGATATAAACATAGGCTCTCAGATGAGGATATAAACATAGGCTCTCAGATGAGGATATAAACATAGGCACTCAGATGAGGATACAAACATAGGCTCTCAGATGAAGATATATACATAGGCTCTCAGATGAGGATATAAACATAGGCACTCAGATGAGGATATAAACATAGGCTTAAAGATGAGGATACAAACATAGGCTCTCAGATGAGGATATAAACATAGGCTCTCAGATGAGGATATAAACATAGGCTCTCAGATGAGGATATAAACATAGGCTCTCAGATGAGGATATAAACATAGGCTCTCAGATGAGGATATAAACATAGGCTCTCAGATGAGGATATAAACATAGGCTCTCAGATTACGATATAAACATGGCCTCTCAGATGAGGATATAAACATAGGCTCTCAGATGAGGATATAAACATAGGCTCTAAGATGAGGATACAAACATAGGCTCTCAGATTACGATATAAACATGGCCTCTCAGATGAAGATATAAACATGGCCTCTCAGATGAGGATATAAACATAGGCTCTCAGATGAGGATATAAACATAGGCTCTCAGATGAGGATATAAACATAGGCTTTCAGATGAGGATATAAACATAGGCTCTCAGATGAGGTTATAAACATAGGCTCTCAGATGAGGATATAAACATAGGCTCTCAGATGAAGATATATACATAGGCTCTCAGATGAGGATATAAACATAGGCTCTCAGATGAGGATATAAACATAGGCTCTAAGATGAGGATACAAACATAGGCTCTCAGATGAGGATATAAACATAGGCTCTCAGATGAGGATATAAACATAGGCTCTCAGATGAGGATATAAACATAGGCTCTAAGATGAGGATACAAACATAGGCTCTCAGATTACGATATAAACATGGCCTCTCAGATGAAGATATAAACATGGCCTCTCAGATGAGGATATAAACATAGGCTCTCAGATGAGGATATAAACATAGGCTCTCAGATGAGGATATAAACATAGGCTCTCAGATGAGGATATAAACATAGGCTCTCAGATGAAGATATATACATAGGCTCTCAGATGAGGATATAAACATAGGCTCTCAGATGAGGATATAAACATAGGCTCTCAGATGAGGTTATAAACATAGGCTCTCAGATGAGGATATAAACATATGCTCTCAGATGAGGATATAAACATAGGCTCTCAGATGAGGATATAAACATGGCCTCTCAGATGAAGATATAGAGACACTCAGTAGAATATTCACACATGGATAGCACTCTCGATGAAATGATAAACACAGCTGATGCAAGCCCCTCCACAACATATCCTCCATGAAGGTATATTTGATGCAAGGGGAGAGAAAGTTGACGCAACTCTATTTGACGCCTGATTGTCACTCACCCACGCATGTCCCGACGAGAACGGACCCGTGCCCCGAGTCACGTGCACCTATACGCACGTGCGTGTTGGGGGCACGCGTGACTATGAGTCGGGCAACAAGACCGTTCGTTCACCTGAGAGTTCCGGGAGGAAGTTGTCTCACCCGATATCCTGTCCCCTTGGAGAGAGGAAATATTGTGATCGTGAAAACAATTTTTGTCAAGATTTTGATCAATGTCAAAGATTCATGAACCCTCGTACGAAAAAAGTTGTTTTTGGCAATGACGTCTGTCTGTCTTGTCTATTACCACGACTAGAGACCAAACTATTTTACCGATCAGGCTAAAAATTGGCATCCGTGGTTTTAATAATTACCGTATATAGACCTAAACCTAATATCAAGGGTAGTTTACTCAAAGTCCAAAAGAGAAACAAATCGATTTTCTCAAAATCATCTCTTTAACAATTTTGATTTAATTTCATATCAATATCACGAACAAAATGGAACATACCACTTTCTCATGAAAATTACTTTGAGGGTACTTTACATAAGCGGAGATTTACAATTTTCATCATATCTCCACAATTATCTGAGATACGTAAAAACATAAGTGAAAAGTTGTAGGAATTTCAAAAGTACACAGATTTTATTTGAAAGGATCTTATCAAATCAATATAATTCGTAGTTATAGGCAAATATTTTTTTAATAACGCTTTGGCAAATGGGGAGGTAAAAATCTGTAAGCAAATAGTATGTATCTGTAACGTTTTTTATTATTTCGTTTCATATATATTACAAGCTATGAGTATAATTTAGATACAGGGCTGAGAAATTCTGTGAGGTGCACTATACCATTTATTTCAATCTACTACTTATAAAACATAGTCTAACATTATCTACTAAATATTTAGCTTATTAAAAAGAATACTCTGTTTCATCTAACATTAATACTAATTAAAGATTCTCATTACACACCATATTCAAATAGGTCTAACACATTATTCTATCAACAATTTGTTCGATATTTTAAAAAAGATCCTAGTAAAATATCAGAAAGAATGTATATTATTACATTTGTTGGTTAAGTTAGAATTTAACTATTATGAATCAGTTTATAAGTGAATATTGACTTCGCCAAACACTTATTATGTAAAACTTTTTAAAACATAAATATTCTGATCATGTTCAAAAACATTCATTTCTGTGACAAAGCCACGTGATTAATATTGTTTCTCAAGTGTGTTATGAAGTGGAAAGAGATATTTTCACTTAACATCATGAACTTGACCGCTAATGTCTGCATGTGCAAGGAAAAAGTCACGCTGTTTAATAAGGATATACAATGCAAGTGGAAAATAACTAAAATCTTTAAAATATTCTAACAAATCACTCAACTAAATTCGATATTGAAGATAATTTTTACTAACCACATTACTTACTTATTGAATTTTAAATTATTTTGTGAAGCTGGTTTCATTTTAACTTTATTTTTTTCACGCCGCGGCGTTTTACTACCGTGTTCAGGTTATACGCATAATTTTAGCTTGACATACTTAAGCACTCTAAGCACTATAACACTTAGACACTAATGTACGTAATAAAAATAAAGGTGAAGAAAATTATAAGCTCACCCTGCGAAGCCTCTGGTTTATCTGCTGATAACACTTACCCTCTTCCTATGACGAGTGCAAAGACTCACTCTATTGTCGTTGGACAGCATTGACTTGCATTTACAGATTATATTTTTCTTTTTTTTTTCTGTTCTAGATTGGTATTGTTTTCAAGGACTTTTTTTTAACATACATCCTTGCAGGAAGAGTCCTACTGGACATTTCTGGAAATAAACCAAATATCCAACGATTTAAAAAATGTATATGTTTACAAAAAATTATTTCAAGATAAAAAAAATTTACAATGCGAGACTATTTTTGAATTATTAATAATTTGCGGTTATTATTGTTTCAATGTTATACATTTAAAAACTCGCAAAGAAAACGTAATGGGAGATCCTGTATTGACTTATAATTACGTCACAGGTATACCAAGTCCTTCAAGCGTGAATATTGGGAAGAGGGGGCAGGTAGCCCCTGCCAGACAAGCTCATGGTAATCATCACGACCCCCAGTAGTGTCGCGACCCCCAAGTTGCGTATCTCTGCACTAACCACTAGATGAACAATATAACTTTTGAAATCAGGAGAATCTCCCGGATCTTGGACGAGTGCGCGTGTTTACATATCACTCGACACTTTTTTTTTACCTGTGCCTTATTTGTTTGTTTAATATACCGGAAGCCGAAAATTCCGGCTGTCCTAGTTTTACCGGAAGTCAAGGCTGGGTACACCGAGTAATACAGATGGTGGTAATCAAGACGAGGTGGCTTACACCATGGATACATTGATACAAACTTACCTGTAAAAAACCATAAATAGGAATTGTTCGACTTTCATAAAAATCTCCGCTTATCTTTCGGCATGATAATTGATGAACCCAGTGGTTGTTTCTTATATTGATAACCAGTGGGTGTTTACTTTATATTTGATGAAGCAGTGGTGTTTAAATCTATACTTGATGAATCAGGTGTGTTTACTTTATATTTATGAACCCAGTGTGTGTTTACTTTATATTTGATGAATGCAGTGTGTCTTTACTTATACTTGATGAATCCAGTGGTGTGTTTACTTTATATTTTGATGAACCCAGTGGTGTGTTTACTTTATATTTGATGAACCCAGTGGTGTGTTTACTTTATTTGATATCTTGTTTCTATATTGAATCCAGTGGTGTGTTTACTTTATATTTGATGAACCCAGTGGTGTGTTTACTTTATATTGATGAATGCATGGTCTTTACTCTATTGATGAACAGTGTGTGTTTACTTTATATTTGATGAACCCAGTGGTGTGTGTTACTTTATATTTGATGAACCCAGTGGTGTGTTTACTTTATATTGATGAACCAGTGGTGTGTTTACTTTATATTTGATGAACCCAGTGGTGTGTTTACTTTATATTGATGAATGCAGTGGTGTGTCTTTATGCTTGACGAGGGCAGTGTTGGGAATAGCACGGGTTTTAATAAGACAAATGCCGGACAGAAATGGCTGGGCAAGTTTGTTTACATAATCTAGTGTCATTTTTCGAGCAGGTTTAGATCAAAGGAAAAATTACATTGATTTTACTAAAGTTAGTTAAATAATAGTTAGCACCACGTCTTACTAACCATTTTTATTACACGCTTAAGTACTAATTACGCTAATGGGTTAGGAATTGAGAAGGTTGAATATAGAGGAAGTGAACCTATATTTGCGTGGAGGAGAGTGGAAAACCATTTAGGAAAAACCACTCCCAATTCACCCGAGTGAGATTCGAACCTCGATTTCCCCATCCTTGACAGTCTAGTTCAACACTAAACTAGTGCGTTGTCTAACTACACCACCGAGTTGGGTAAAGTTACTTAAACCATTTAAATATAATCATAGCTCAAGTCATGTTATCTAGAGATGTTACTTTTGATGGATATTATAACTACATTTATATAATTTACAATCATTTATATAAGCAGATAACAAATTGAAACGATTAATTTATCTTAGTTAATAATATGACTGACTATCCAAATAATTAATGTTTGTGTAATAGCGCCGCACGGCGTATATTTTCTTCAATAAACTAAAAAATAGAATGAAAAGTAGCATTGTATTCTAATCTCGACGGTTGTGTAGTAAAACTCACTTTGTTCTTTGGGGACTCCACCCCCAAACCCCCAGTGGGTTTTCTTTGCTAGTGGATGTAAACTAATGTAATTCCAGAGCTGTTTTTTGATAGGTCTTACCGTTTAGCCACAAGAAACCTCCAAAGAAAGGTCCACACCAACTTTAAAGTTGCTCCGACATTTTGAATTTTTTTTTTCGGGGGTTAAAAATTAATTTTTTTGACCTTTTGGAATTTTTCCGTCGATTACAGGCTAAAAGCTACATGTTTGCCATATTTCAAGTTTCTAGCTCATCTGAAAGTGGAAAAACATTTAATGTCAGTGAGTGAGCGAGTCAGCCATGTGGCTTTATAGTGGTATAATATACTAGCTTTTACCCGTCACGGCTTCGCCCGCAATAATTTATAAAATCTTTTAATTTTAAACTAAACCGTTTTGGTCATAAATCAAACTTTATTTTTTTCAAATATCTATGTGTTTTTCTCAGTTCTAGCTGTGAATAATTTTGCTGTATTTTAATTTTCACTTTTAAATATTTCGTAATAAAAGAAATATATATTATTGAAATTATGAATTATATTTTATTTTTATTTTTAACTTCATAATTAGTAAGATAAATAAATAAGTTAAATAAAAAAAAATTCTAACTACATAGCTTAAATCACATCATATTTATTATTTATTAGTATGAAACTTGGACACACTAATTACTATTTACTTTAATTACAAAATATCAAATCACAAATTCTTAAATAACATCGTTTCAATCACATTATAATGATATATTTATTATTATTTAAAATCAAAGGTTGGGAATAGTCCTATATGTTATTCCAGGACATACTCTACCTACCTACCAAGTTTCATTCGAAGCCGTTCAGCAGTTTTGGCGTGATTGAGCAACAAACATCCAAACACACAAACTTTCGCATTTATAATATTAGTAAGATTAATTTAATTTACTCGCATTTGTCAGCAATTGTTGCAAGCCCTATAGTATCTATTAGTATCTATTGTGACTCCTGGAGAAGTTGCAATCCACAGTTTAAGAACCTGTTCTTTACAGAAATAAGACAAGTGAAACTCTCTTACCATATCTATAGGCTTATAAATAAAATGAAGAGTGTGTCTGTTATGAGCACTGTACGATATCTACCTCGAATAGAGGGATGACATTTTGAAAATATAAATAGACTTGGAAACATAGTTTAAAAGTTGACATTTTCCCTCCAAATAGTACAATAACCTACATATTTTGGTTGATCATTGAGAGCTAAATGTCTGAGAAAGGTAAGTTAACTGTTATAGAAGCGTGGAATGGATCTTTGTGAATAGAATGTCATTTAATAGTCACAACACACTGTTATAGGAGCGTAGAATGTATCTTTGTGAATAGAATGTCATTAATAGTCACAACACACTGTTATTGGAGCGTAGAATGGATCTTTGTGAATAGAATGTCATTTAATAGTGACAACACACTGCTATAGGAGCGTAGAATGGATCTTTGTGAATAGAATGATGTCATTTAATAGGAGGGTCACAACACACTGTTATAGGAGCGTAGAATGGATCTTTGTGAATAGAATGATGTCATTTAATAAGAGAGTCACAACACACTGTTATAGGAGAGTAGAATGGATATTTGTGAATAGAATGATGTCATTTAATAGTCACAACACACTTTTATAGGAGCGTAGAATGGATCTTTGTGAATAGTATGATGTCATTTAATAGTCACAACACACTGTTATAGGAGCGTAGAATGGATTTTTGTGAATAGAATGATGTCATTTAATAGTCACAACACACTGTTATAGGAGCGTAGAATGGATCTTTGTGAATAGAATGATGTCATTTAATAGTCACAACACACTGTTATAAGAGCGTAAAATGGATCCTTGTGAATAGAATGATGTCATTTAATAGGAGGGTCACAACACACTGTTATAGGAGTGTAAAATGGATCCTTGTGAATAGAATTATGTCATTTAATAGGAGGGTCACAACACACTGTTATAGGAGCGTAGAATGGATCTTTGTGAATAGAATGATGTCATTTAATAGGAGGGTCACAACACACTGTTATAGGAGCGTAGAATGGATCTTTGTGAATAGAATGTCATTTAATAGTCACAACACACTGTTATTGGAGCGTAGAATGGATCTTTGTGAATAGAATGTCATTTAATAGTCACAACACACTGTTATAGGAGCGTAGAATGTATCTTTGTGAATAGAATGTCATTAATAGTCACAACACACTGTTATTGGAGCGTAGAATGGATCTTTGTGAATAGAATGTCATTTAATAGTGACAACACACTGCTATAGGAGCGTAGAATGGATCTTTGTGAATAGAATGATGTCATTTAATAGGAGGGTCACAACACACTGTTATAGGAGCGTAGAATGGATCTTTGTGAATAGAATGATGTCATTTAATAAGAGAGTCACAACACACTGTTATAGGAGAGTAGAATGGATATTTGTGAATAGAATGATGTCATTTAATAGTCACAACACACTGTTATTGGAGCGTAGAATGGATCTTTGTGAATAGAATGTCATTTAATAGTGACAACACACTGCTATAGGAGCGTAGAATGGATCTTTGTGAATAGAATGATGTCATTTAATAGTCACAACACACTGTTATAGGAGCGTAGAATGGATCTTTGTGAATAGAATGATGTCATTTAATAATAACAACACACTGTTATAGGAGCGTAGAATGGATCTTTGTGAATAGAATGATGTCATTTAATATTATATTTTTATTTTCCTTGTTCCATGTTTGTTCTTTTACTGTTAGACACTAACATCCAGGAACTTTATAAACCCACTTGGTTTCTGTCATGTATGAATTCCTGCGCCTGAATTGTATCGAATGTGTTCAGTTGTGAAGGAAAATAACACGACTAGAGAAAGTGTACTTCACACTAGAGCTGTCTGTATCCGGGATAATAAACTAAGCAGATATATCACACGTTTATTGATAATCTCAGCTCTCTGGGAACGGAGCCTCTTTTTTTGACACATGACGGTACTACACGACTTTCACACACGTCTTAGGGTTCGTATCACGTATGAAAGTAGGAGACTAAATTACTACTAGCGGACAGTTACAGCGTCGTCTGAGAGTAAGTATCATGCTAGAATCGACTTGAAACTTTTTATTGGACACATTTTGTCTTCTGTGTCTCTCCTTGCGCAGGTGCTGGGTGGAGGAGGGTTGGAGAGGGGAGCTTACGTCACCGGATATAGCTTGGGTCCAAGTCCAGACATAGATAGGTGTGGCCCTGACGTCACGTTATACATAAGGCTTAGTTTTGAGGAGATTTTTTTAGATGATTGTAGTGCAGGATAGATGATTTTTTATCTTACCCTGGTCCCTGACCTTGAGATATGTAAGATGAGTCATTTCACACGATTCAACGACTTTCCCAACTCCCACAATTTACAACTGATTATTAAAATCATTACACATATACATGTAGGGAGATATATATAGGTATATGTATATGTGTAATGATTTTAATAATCAGTTGTAAATTGTGTGAGTTGGGAAAGTCGTTGAATCGTGTGAAATGACTCATCTTACATATCTCAAGGTCAGGAACCAGGGTAAAAAAAAATCCTCTATCTTGCACTACAATCATCTAATAAGATCTTCTTAAAACTCAGGGCACATACAAGGGATCTATATTTGTATATATATATATATATATTTGTATATATATATATATATATATATATATATATATATATCCCTAGGGCCTATGCCACATACAAGGGAATAGAATATATGTAAACCCAGGCCACATTCAAGAGTATTCTTGAAGGTCTCGATATCTTTTGATGATTTAGTGCTATAGTGCTATTCAACCTTTTTTTGTTTGTTGGCGTACCCACAGATATAGAGTAATTTATCATCAATTTTGTACCCGCAAAGCTTTTAGTGCGCAATGCAAGATATACATATTCTATTATCTCTCTATATTAAAAAAATAATAATTCAAGTATCTTATAAGATGTGTTACGTACCCCGAGGGTACATGTACCCAGGTTAAATACCACTTCCTTAAGCCACTTGTCTGTACCTAATCAAAACAAGGCTTAGTGTGAATCTTATATCCTAGGTGGATTTAGTCCCCGCTTTATTAAATTATTTGATGCAGTTTGATAGAAGATGAATTCTTAGTATATTCTCTTCAAAATAATAAAGGTAATGTCAACATAGTTATGTCTTACATATCACATTATTACATACATACCTTATCAGGTCGGTCCCTTACAAGGTAGGCAATAAACTGTGAATATAGCTCAAAAAACAACTCCGTTCTTTAAAGACAACAAATCCGTACTTAATCCGTCCTCACTAACTTCCTCCACACTTCCCTATCCTTGAATACTCCCTTCGCTTCAACAACATCCATACACCGAGTCATAAATGCTCTTTTATTCTTAAAATTCTTCATGTTTCTCTTTTTTGCACATTTGTCTACAACATGTAGCCACGTCATACATGGCCTACCCCTTCCTTTCGATCCACACACTCTACCTTCATATATTTGCTTCGTCACTCGATCCACAATCATCCTCTCAACATTCCCGAACATTATTAAATTACTTGATCACAAGTCCCCTCCATATCAAATATACTGTCCTGGTATTTTCTGGAATCGAACGAGTGTATCTTGGGACAAGTGACATTGGTTTATTGCATCAAACTTTGGCCCTCACAAACAGAAGAGCAGCGTTGTACGTCATTCCAGAACAATACGTCGAGGAAAATAACAACCGAAACACACAAATTAGTATTTAGTTTGGTGTCGTGGAGTAATTGAAATGTAAATGTTGAAGGTCACTTGTAGCTAAATGAGAACGACGCGTCACGTGACATTCTTCTAGAAAACAACTGACTAAACATGAGGACAGCAGCTGAGAATATATCCCCCCCCCCCCCCCCTCTTCTCAGACATTTACATTTGAACGGGAGGGAACATTGGTTCAACTTTTGTGACTCTTTTCTGTTGACGTGTTGTTTAGTGCTCCCCGTACCACTCGTGCAAGACGAGCTCGGGGAGGTAACGTGTTTGGCCACTGGCGAGGCCGCGCCGGGTCGTCTTCTCTCGGGACCAATAAAGCTCGAATCCCCCTCCCCCTCACCCGCAATGGTTGGGCGCCAATGTACATTGAACTGATGTTGAGTTGAGATGAAATATTTTGGGTCTAGGTCAAGAGGAGGGTAGGGAGGGTAGCCTTTCTTGACTAAAGGCAATTAGGAGTAAGGTAAACCTTAATCGTGCAATACTAAACATAAAAATAAATTAGGTGTGTGTATAGAGAGAGAGAGAGAGAAAGAGAGGAATAAATGAGAGAGAATTGGGGAGAGGGATAAATAAGTGGAGGCCTCTTACAAAAGCGTCAGAAGTCTGATGTGGAGTAGAAGAGTGCATAGGAGTGATGTACCGTGCTACAATATTGAGGAACTTGGGGGTTGAGAACAGGATACAGGCTGGGAGGAACAAGGAGAGACATAGAGAGAGAGAGAGAGAGAGAGAGGAGGTATGAACATGTGACGAGCAGGGAAGAGGGGAGGATTCTCGAAATGGAGGTGACGGACAAGAAGAAGACCCAGGAACAGGTGGATAAAGGGAGTGTGGGGAGGACAGAAGTAAATTGAGAGGTTTGTGTTTGAGACAGAACCTACCGGTGGCATATATAAGCATATATAAGCATCTATAAGCTATATATGAACAGGGTGTGTACCATGAAATGTGGGGCCCATGTCAGCAGTGGACAGGAGACATATAAGACCAATTAAAACCGTTAGTATTATAAACAAGTGTCCCATTTGACCTTGTTTCCGAGCCACACTAAGGTTTGTACTCCAGTAATATGGATCTGCCTAACATTATAGAACGAGAGTTCTCAAAATGGCCGCCTTCAACCTGAATGTAAGCCTCCAGTCGTCGTATCGTTGAATGCCGCAATCTTTAAAAAATACACTGCCTTACAATTTAATTATATTAATAAGTGCCAATACCTTCATTTAAAATAAATAATATTATAAAAAAAACATGTGAGTTTTAACATCCTATTGTGAAAACCTGGATTTTCTTACGAATGAACATTTGGAGAACCTTTTAAATACAAACATATTTTTTGCTGTTAGAATTGTTTTACTATATTATTATTGTTATTTTATAGGTATTGATAATATCTATCAAAAGTGACTGCTGCAGATCACACGACTTGACGTATGAATATGTGAAAGTTGATCCAGTAAAGTTTTAAAGCTATCAGATTATGTTCATTAGTAAGAAAATTGGTATCTCATACAACACAAATAAACCACAAACCTCTTGGGAACAACCACCTAGAATCGTTATAGGTATATATAGATAGTGTTTCTTGGTTGATAAGTGTAATTAAGGATATGAAGCAAGCAAGGACACTTGTTAATAACATTTCACTTGTGAAGACTCTTCAAGGTCATGTTAAATAAAACTAGGTGACAACGTTTCTTACTTTTGACAGTGAAATGACTTTGAAAGTCTGGTTTCAAACGGGTGTTACTATCAATTTGCAATCAATAAGTGAACACGTCTTTATTTTCTTGCTTATACAGTGTGTCCATAAATAACTCACCACATTATAAGCTTTAATACATTTCCAATTTTATGGGTAACCTTAAAAAGATTTGCGGTAATTTGCAAAGTAAAGAAAAAAAAGTCTTGGTTAGGGATTCGCGCCAACTTCTGAGGAATTCTTTAAGGTGTGGATGTAGGGAAGCGAGAAAAGGACAGTGTTTTTACAGTTTTTATAACTAAACTTTATTTTTGGCCAAAATACATCAAATATTTCTCCAGTAGAAACAAAGGGTTTAATTTTCTTCACGTGGTGATATCAACAGTTGTTGAATATCTATCATGTTAGACGAGAATTTTTTTTAAAATAAACATAAAAAGTTATTAAATTCCAGGCCCCCCCATGGCAGAGATAAAAAAGTTGAATTATTTTTACTCAAGATATTTAAAATACCGGATATGTATAATGAATTCCTTCAAACAAGTTTTACACGCCCGTCTTAGCGGGTGAATTAAGTGCCGGTGTATGTCTCCTTGCTTTAACCGTGCCTGATGCGATGTGACCACGGATAACCCAGACAGACAGACACCCTCCTCCAACTCTCTCGTCAGTGGCGTCACTAGAACAATGAATACGATGGTCCCCTCCACATGCATGAAATTACTGATTGTTAAGTGACTTTCTCACTTCATTGGGACTACTTTCTGTTGCTATGAATGTTGGACCGAAGCTCGCTCACTTCATTGGGACTACTTTCTGTTGCTATGAATGTTGGACCGAAGCTCGCTCACTTCATTGGGACTACTTTCTGTTGTTATGAATGTTGGACCGAAGCTCGCTCACTTCATTGGGACTACTTTCTGTTGTTATGAATGTTGGACCGAAGCTCGCTCACTTCATTGGGACTACTTTCTGTTGTTATGAATGTTGGACCGAAGCTCGCTCACTTCATTGGGACTACTTTCTGTTGTTATGAATGTTGGACCGAAGCTCGCTCACTTCATTGGGACTACTTTCTGTTGCTATGAATGTTGGACCGAAGCTCGCTCGCTCCATTGGGACTACTTTCTGTTGCTATGAATGTTGGACCGAAGCTCGCTCACTTCATTGGGACTACTTTCTGTTGCTATAAATGTTGGACCGAAGCTCGCTCCCACCTGGAGATGTGAGACGAAACATTTCCAAACAATTCCCGGTAATTAGTACTGAGCAACAGGCACGCTATTGTTATTGTTATTATTATTATTATTATTATTATTATTATTCCACTCTAGGGCTTCTCGTAATCCAAAACTATTTTTTCTCAATAGCTCTTACAAGATGAGCCCTATAGGTCGTTGTATCCATAGCGCCAATTCTAGATTTGTCGAATTCGACTTTTATCATAAAAGAAAAACTAAACTTAGAGAGTTATTTCAGGAAATCCCATATCAATAATTTATCATATAGAGGTTCTGCATATAATATTTAAATTTACAATATTCTGATTTATTTTTTTGCATATTGTTACTGCTTTTAATCACTCTTTAGTTATTTGTTATTATTGCTGTTTTTTATTCTTATCATTATTAATTACTTTTTTTTAACTATTCAACAATATATAAAATTATTTAGCTATTAGTATTTTTATTATTTTCTCATGTAAATATTTATATTTTTAAGGTAATTGTGTACTTTCTGTGCTGGCCTGTTATAGGTCTTGCGACAATTGGCTAGCACTGTAATGAAGGAAATTGATATTATTATTGTTACTATTGTTCTGTATAGTATTGTTAAGGTGGTCTGAAGGGAGTGCGAGTGTTTTCACAGTTTTATAGCATTCAATATTTTTGCCAAAATAAATCAAATATTTCTCCAGTAGCAACAGAGAGTGCATGTTAATATAAACAGATCTTGAATATCTGTTAAGGGTGTTCTGGAATTTTGTCAAAACCGTTTCTCTTTATTTAAAAAGTTTTGACAAAATTTCAGGACACCCTTGACAGATATTCAAGGTCTGTTGATATTAGCATGTGCAGAAAACTAAACTCTATGTTGTTACTAGAGAAATATTGGATTTATTTTGGCAAAAATTCTATAACAACTGTAAAAACGCTTAGGCCCCCTTCTGCCGCACCTTAATATTTGTCTTATTTCCCAGATAAATTACCTCCCTATATCCAATTTTTTTAAACAATGAAAAATCTCCAAGATTACGTTAATCTGGATTTGACTTGGTTTCATCAATTTCTGACGAACGTGTTTATAGTTCATTTAACTCGAAAGAGCGTCACTACTCGGAAAGATAGAAACAATTAAAGCTGGTTTCACAATCGTAGTTTATTTTTATCTTTGTATTTATTTAAATTAGAGTTTGCCTGGTCAGTTTCAAGGTCGAAGACCGTTGTTATCCAAGTTTATTCGTGCAAGTAGTCATGTGAGGTTGTTATTCCACATGTCCTCACATGAACACTTGTTAAGGTTCAAGTGTGAAACCCCCCTTCTTCAATCCGTTAACAAACTCTTACTCAAATGCACCGACACTGGCCAATAACACGAATATAAAAATATGACTACGAGATGTATAGAATACCATTTTATTGGTAACTACCTGCGTCGGTGGCCGAATGGTCTAAGGCGTCACTCTTGCAATAGACTCGACTATCGATGACTTGGAAATAAGAGGATTGAATCCCAGTTAGGTGTAATGAGGGTGGTATTTCCTAAATGGTTTTCAACTCTCCTTCCACGCAAATTCAAGGACACTTCCTCTTAATTCAACTTTCCTTATACCTAACACATTAGCGTAATCAGTACATAAACATATAACCCGAACGGGAAGTAAGATGGGGTGTTAAAATTAATGGTAGGGACCTTCTCCAACTTAAATCAGGAATTTTAGAATCACCGTCCCCGAAAATGACAGGAAAATAATTGTTCCTTTACCCTAACCCCCGATTAGAACCAAAGATGGCAGATTAAAGTTGTTTCGTTTTGAAAAATTTATTCCGACACTTAATTTTTCCGAAATTTTTCCCGTTATTTAAAATAACAAATGCGCTCGAGGTATTACAAGTTGTAAAGTTCCCACCTCAGTTTAATTTCTCCCGAGGACGTTAACACCAGAAACATTATCAAATGAGTTACAAAAAAGTAATAACAGAGATTACTCTCACACTCACGTATAGACTACAGCGCTAGGTGGTTGAACGTGGCACTAACGTAGTGTTAATACTTCAATATTATAACCAGAGACTTTACTACATCACCTTCCCCTGGGATTCAATCATCTGGAAATTTATCGAAACATTTTAAAACTATCTCATTGGCATTATTTTTTGAAGTTTATTTTCAGTCGCCCTCTTCATTGATCAAATGGTCTAAGGTGTCAGACTGACCCGCTAAATACGGAGAGACCAAGGTTCGATTTGAAGCTTGGTCGGTTCTATTGAGGCTGTTTTTTCATAGAGGGTTTCCCACTCTCCTTCAAGCAAATGGGGGCAGCTTATCTCTAAAATGCTTCCTTCTTCATCCCAAGCCCAATAGAGTATCATATATGCGTATAGCCTGAACGGGTAGTAAGACGCGGTGATTAAAAAATCTTTCATATTCCATCAATTTGTTAATAAAATAGTATCCAGGCTGGATTTAGTCTTTGCTAACAGACTTTCCCCCCCTCGACCCCCAGCATGCTCTTTGAGATATTATTGTACACTCTGTATACCCTAGAAGGTATCAGCTTACCTTGACGTATTACACTATGAGCTTATCTGGTAAACTGCGCCATAGTGGAACAATTAAAGGTGAGCTTGTTGCCTTTCAGAGTAAATTAAGGGTACATTGTAAAAGTGTCTGGGTACCACCAACCTTTTGGGTACAAGCTGCCACCGAGGAAAATGTACCGGGAACTGTCCATCTCTATCTAGTTGTAGCCTTGGGAACTGCCCAGTTCTAGTTGTAGCCTGGGAACTGACCAGCTCTAGCTATAGTCCGGGAACTGTCCAGCTCTAGTTGTAGCCAGGGGAACTGTCCAGTTCTAGTTGTATCCCTGGGAACTGACCAGCTCTAGCTGTAGCCCCGGGAACTGTCCAGCTCTAGTTGTAGCCATGGGAACTGTCCAGTTCTAGTTGTATCCCTGGGAACTGACCAGCTCTAGCTGTAGCCCGGGAACTGACCAGCTCTAGCTATAGTCCCGGGAACTGTCCAGCTCTAGTTGTAGCCATGGGAATGTCCAGTTCTAGTTGTATCCCTGGGAACTGACCAGCTCTAGCTGTAGTCCGGGAACTGTCCAGCTCTAGTTGTAGCCATGGGAACTGTCCAGTTCTAGTTGTAGCCCTGGGAACTGTCCATCTCTATCTAGTTGTAGCCCCGGGAACTGTCCATCTCTATCTAGTTGTAGCCCGGGAACTGTCCATCTCTATCTAGTTGTAGCCTGGGAATTGTCCATTCTATCTAGTTGTAGCCCCGGGAACTGTCCATCTCTATCTAGTTGTAGCCTTGGGAACTGCCAGTTCTATCTGTATCCCTGGGAACTGCCCAGCTCTAGCTGTAGTCCGGGAACTGCCCAGCTCTAGCTGTAGTCCCGGGAACTGTCCATCTCTATCTAGTTGTAGCCTTGGGAACTGCCCAGTTCTAGTTGTAGCCCTGGGAACTGACCAGTTCTAGTTGTAGCCCTGGGAACTGACCAGCTCTAGCTATAGTCCCGGGAACTGTCCAGCTCTAGTTGTAGCCATGGGAACTGTCCAGTTCTAGTTGTATCCCTGGGAACTGACCAGCTCTAGCTGTAGTCCCGGGAACTGTCCAGGCTCTAGTTGTAGCCCTGGGAACTGTCCAGCTCTAACTGTATCCCTGGGAACTGCCCAGCTCTTGCTGTAGCCCCGGGAACTGCCAGTTCTAGTTGTAGCCTGGGAACTGACCAGTTCTAGTTGTAGCCCTGGGAACTGACCAGCTCTTGCTGTAGCCCGGGAATGCCAGTTCTAGCTGTAACAGAGATCGAGACCATACGATACAACCCTCTGACTGGAAGGTTTGTCCACCCCTGACTGAGGACACCAAAGGACGGTAATGAATGGCGAGGTCCTCGATATTTACAAAACTCAGGTTCAAGGTCACTCTTTCGGTCATTCTCAGCCAAACATGAATAATTATACGGTGGGTAAAGAATAAAGTTGAACATCCTGTGACCTTTACCTTCCATTGCGTAGCTTGGACGTACATCGTGTGAAGACATTCCAACACTATGACGTCATAGGGCCAGACATCGTCCTGTCGAACCTAATGATCCGGGCAACTTTGTGCGCTAGCCCCGGAATAAACAAACATCGTCCTGTCGAACCTAATGACCGGGCAACTTTGTGCGGCTAGCCCGGAATAAACAAACATCGTCCTGTCGAACCTAATGATCCGGGCAACTTTGTGCAGCTAGCCCCGGAATAAACAAACATCGTCCTAACGAACCTAATGACCCGGGCAACTTTGTGCGGCTAGCCCCGAGATAAACAAACATCGTCCTGTCGAACCTAATGATCCGGGCAACTTTGTGCGGCTAGCCCCGGAATAAACAAACATCTGAATAGTTACAAACTCAGACTGCACTAAACTATTTTATATTGAGATACTTAGGTGCATTTTCTTAACCAAGGTATATCACCACAGGGACAATTCAAATCTAAAACAGACATCGCTCTTGTCCTCCAGCCGTTAAATTATCACTGTGAAAGGGTGCGGGGGGAACTCATATTTCATTAAGGATAAATTTTTTGGCCATGCCAGGAATTGAACCCGTGTGAGTATCGACTGAACTAAGGCGTTGAATTAATAAAACGATAAAATGTTATCAGCAGGGATCGGATTCTTAATCACGAGAAATGTTTAAAATAGTCAGGCATATAGGCACTAAATATACGGAATATAGGCAATCAGATAGGCAACTAAAGAAAAAAAACATGCTCACGATAAGCAATGCAGGGCCTAAAATTGATTTTACTACAGTATTTTATATCAATGCAAGATTACTTATTTAGATTATACGCATTATGTAATAATTAAGCTAATGTGTTAGCGATGAGGAAATTTGAATTTAGAGGAAGTGTATCCGCATTTGCGTGGAGGTATAGTGTAAAACCACTTAGTAATAAACACCCAGAGATTAGACAAAGGTGAAATAGGTGCCTTTAGACTCTCATTATAAATAAGGAAAAACCAACAGAATAGGCAATTATAGGCTCTATAAAATTAACAAATTGTACTTGTGATACATGAAATGCGTATTTATCTCACCTGTTTAAGTTTAACGATAAAGCAAAATAAAAGGAAAATAGGTAAAATCTGCTCCCTAGTTATCGGAGTTGGCCACAAAATAATATGTAAAAAGCCCTTCTTGTGGAAACCGGACCATCCACTGTCCGTGGCGGCAACTTGTGGGCCTTACATGTATGGATGCCCTTAAATGTGTGATAAGGGGGCTGTTTATTTGGCTGCAATTTCATATTAACACTTTGAATTATCAAGATCTGAGTTTCCTCGGTCCCGGCACAGATTTATCTGATTTCCAAACCCTTCCTTCACCTCTGACAAGACATCTTGTGAATGTGGGGAATGCCAGGCCTCCCCCGTGGTTCGGATTCCACGTTAAACTGTAGGTCCTTCATTTCATCTCACAATCACCCAACCATTACACATTAGCGTAAGTGCGTATAACCCGAACGGGTAGTAAGACGCGGTGCTAATAAATAATAATAATAATAATAATAATAATAATAATAATATCTGTGTTAACAGATAGAAATGATAAAATGTAGATTTCCTTCTATTCCTTCTTTAACTTTTTTTTTTTCATTTTTTCTGTTCAATAAATTTGTACAAAATATAATGTTTCTTTTCAATGGGTTCATCAATAAATACATTTTATTTTACTTTGTTAATTTTTCAGAAACCATTTTTGCTAAAATTGACGCTTGATACTCATATAATTATTCAGAACTATTGTCTCTTGAGGAGAGGGGGGGGGGCACACCCCCGGCAGAGGGGAATCCAATCCCCCCCCTTTGTAAAACCCCCACGGGCCCCCTAGCTTACTCGGACAATGTTTGGTATCGCTGAGGGCTGACGTCTCGTTTCGCTTTCTAACCACGAGTGTTTCAAATGGGTCAGCGATGTTGTGGGCGACCAGGGGAGTGTTTCCTGCGAGGGTCTCACTACTCACTTAACCTAATGTCTCCCGTACTGACTACCAGTAGATCAAACTTCAGAGAGCGAATAAAAGTTCTACTCGATTTCCTTATGAATGAACACTCGGAACACCTTTTATTATTATTATTAATATTATTATCACCGCGTCTTACTACCCGTTCGGGTTATACGCTCTTACGCTAATGTGTAATGGTAGGGTGATTGTGAGATGAAATGGAGGACCTACAGTTTAACGTGGAATCCGAACCACGGTGGAGGCCTGGCATTCCCCACATTCACAAGATGTCTTGTCAGAGGTGAAGGAAGGGTTTGGTAATCAGATAAATCTGTGCCGGGACCGAGGATTGAACCCCGGCCGCCAGCATAGAAGTCCCGACACCTTACCCCTAGACCACCAGGTCACCAACACCTTTTAAGAAAACACAGACATATTTCGTGCGGGTCAACATGGATAACATATGCTTCGGTGGACGCATGGTCAAAGTCGTCACTCTCTTGTTAGGTTAGACTGCCACTGACAGGGATATCAAGGTTCGAATCTCGGTCGGGTGTACTCAGAGTGGTTTTTCCCAAAATAGTGTTCCACGCTAATGCGGGGACAATTTCTCTAAATTCAACCTTATTCTTCCTTAACTCATTATCGTGATTAGTACAAATACATATAACATAAACTGGTAGTAAGACATGGCACAGCATTTACCCTGAAAGGTATCATTCTTACCTTGATGGATTACACTATGGCCCGACCTTATAATCCACACCATAGTGTACTAATACAAGGTGAGATTTTTACCTTTCAGGGTAAACAAAGGGTAAATGAATGGCGAGGTTTGGTAGATTGAAATTATTTAAAGGATAACGGATGTAGCCGTATTAAGTATCGTATTCGTAAATTATATAAAAAAAAATTACATATGGACACTGAAATCGAACCCGGGACACTTTACATTTACAGGTGTGCTTTTTAAATTCACAATTATATTTTAATATCGTTGTTTTAAAGATATTGATAGCTGTAGATAACATGACTCTTGATAAATAATACTTGAAAAGTAGGTTTAGTAACTTTTTATTTTTAAGATAAGGTCCTTCCTATGGAAAGTGGACTGTATTACCCGAGTAAATGGATCACATCTATCGTACCATTGTCCTGCTCTGTAGAGTAAAGTTTGAGCTTGACTTCCCTTACCACTGATCTACCAAGAAGAGTTTCTCAGGGCAGTGTTTACTCAGTAAGTCCCCTGCTCCTAGTAACACATTGTATTGAGGGGCTGTACTTAGAGAAGATCGTCCATCAGCTGACATCTGTCAACACAAGGACCTGCAGCCCATCCCCTAGATATCCCTCCGCCCAAACGACTGTTACAAGATCGATGCCGTCAATATATCGACTCGCTCCGAGTAAACAGAACTGGTCGGGGGGGGGGGGGGGGGGGGGTAATTTGGGACGAGGTCGAATTTGAACACGCGCGGCGGTTCAACCCCCTTTCCTCGCACTTACACTGAGGGGAGAGGGAGTTAATGAGGAAATGTACCATCATTTGAAGGAAGGTCTAGCATTCCAATACTCAACAACACCGTAAACAGCAAATCGGGCGAGATGGTGTGACTAACGCCTTGGTACACGTCCCCAGCAGTGTGTTGTTTTTTTAAGCACCACGTCTTACTACCCGTTCGTTAAAACTATATATACTAGCTACGATAATGTGTTAGGGATGAAGAAGGCTACATTTAGAGGAAATGTGCCTGCATTTGCACGGAATGATATAGAGTGGAAAACCATTTAAAAAAAGACTACCCTCAATAGAGCTGACAGGAATTTGAACCAAAATATCTTCATTATCAGAAGTACAGTCTATTGCGAGAGTGATACCTTAGACCATTTGACCACTGGTGCGGGTATTAGAAGTTATATTTGTACAGGCTAACTATCTATTCTAATGGGACAGCTTCAGGAGGACTGATCCCAAAGAGATTCATCTACGCTGGGATCGAACACTGTCCCCCAAAATAAGAGCCCATTACACTAATTACACGACCCACCCTAAAATCTAGAAAATGTATAATTTAGTCCAAAAGTACGTCAAAAATATTTATTGTTTTAGTTAATATTATTTTGTTTTCTTAGTACCGCGTCTTACCGCCCGGGCGGGTTATTCGCTTTTCAGTCAGTAATAAATTAGTGTTTCCACAGTCAATCTTTAAACACAAAATAATATTTTTATTTCAAGTTATTTCTCTACTAAGTGTTTATTCACTTCGGTGGTCGCATTGTCCAAATTGTCACTCTCGCAATAAACTGGACTGGCCAAAATATGGAGATCGGGGTTTGTACCTCAGTCGGGTGTACTAAGACATTTCTTCTAAATGGGTTTCCATTCTTTCTTTCTATCCATGTGAATGCAGGTGCACTTTCTGTTAATTCAACCTTTCTCATCCTTAATACATTAGCTCAATCAGTAAATGAGAGGACGAGGTGCTAATAAGTGATAACACTAAGGGTTTCATAAGCTTATGTCGCCTGGACATAAGGCCGTTTTCCACCAAGGGTTCCCGCCACGTATGGGAGATGTATCAAAGAGACTCCTCCAGACATCCACACATGATGATGGTGTAATAACATCCACACATGATGTTGGTTTAATAACACGAGATACAGCCTGCAAGGCAGATGTGTGCCAGTCGAGGGCTGGCAGGTGTGTGCCAGTATAGAGCTGGCAGGTGTGTGCCAGTCGAGAGCTAGCAGGTGTTTGCCAAGAGAACACACACTCAACATATTGGATTGTTTTGTTAGTGCCAGAGAATGAGCGAGGCTGTTGTAGTTTGTAAACACACATAGTTGGCTCTAACTGTTGTAGTTTGTAAACATACATAGTTGGCTCTAACTGTTGTAGTTTGTAAACACACATAGTTGGCTCTAACTGTTGTAGTTTGTAAACAACATAGTTGGCTCTAACTGTTGTAGTTTGTAAACACAATAGTTGGCTCTAACTGTTGTAGTTTGTAAACATACATAGTTGGCTCTAACTGTTGTAGTTTGTAAACACACATAGTTGGCTCTAACTGTTGTAGTTTGTAAACATACATAGTTGGCTCTAACTGTTGTAGTTTGTAAACACATAGCTGGCTCTAACTGGTTTGTTAAGTTTAGTTAAACATACATAGTTGGCTCTAACTGTTGTAGTTTGTAAACACATAGTGGCTCTAACTGTTGTAGTTTGTAAACATACATAGTTGGCTCTAACTGTTGTAGTTTGTAAACACACATAGTTGGCTCTAACTGTTGTAGTTTGTAAACATCATAGTTGGCTCTAACTGTTGTAGTTTGTAAACACACATAGTTGGCTCTAACTGTTGTAGTTTGTAAACATACATAGTTGGCTCTAACTGTTGTAGTTTGTAAACACACATAGTTGGCTCTAACTGTTGTAGTTTGTAACAACATAGTTGGCTCTAACTGTTGTAGTTTGTAAACATACATAGTTGGCTCTAACTGTTGTAGTTTGTAAACACACATAGTTGGCTCTAACTGTTGTAGTTTGTAAACACACATAGTTGGCTCTAACTGTTGTAGTTTGTAAACACAATAGTTGGCTCTAATGTTGTAGTTTGTAGACATACATAGTTGGCTCTAACTGTTGTAGTTTGTAAACAACATAGCTGGCTCTAACTGTTGTAGTTTGTAAACACACATAGTTGGCTCTAACTGTTGTAGTTTGTAAACACACATAGTTGCTCTAACTGTTGTAGTTTGTAAACACACATAGTTGGCTCTAACTGTGTAGTTTGTAACAACATAGTTGGCTCTAACTGTTGTAGTTTGTAAACACACATAGTTGTATCTAACTGTTGTAGTTTGTAGACATACATAGTTGTATCTAACTGTTGTAGTTTGTAAACACACATAGTTGTATCTAACTGTTGTAGTTTGTAGACATACATAGTTGTCTAACTGTTGTAGTTTGTAAACATACATAGTTGGCTCTAACTTGTAGTTTGTAACATACATAGTTGGATCTAACTGTTGTAGTTTGTAAACACACATAGTTGTATCTAACTGTTGTAGTTTGTAAACATACATAGTTGTATCTAACTGTTGTAGTTTGTAAACACACATAGTTGTATCTAACTGTTGTAGTTTGTAAACACACATAGTTGTATCTAACTTGTGTAGTTTGTAAACACACATAGTTGGATCTAACTGTTGTAGTTTGTAAACACACATAGTTGTACTAACTGTTGTAGTTTGTAACACACATAGTTGTATCTAACTGTTGTAGTTTGTAAACACACATAGTTGGCTCTAACTTGTGTAGTTTGTAGACAACATAGTTGGCTCTAACTGTTGTAGTTTGTAAACACACATAGTTGATCTAACTGTTGTAGTTTGTAAACACACATAGTTGGCTCTAACTTGTGCAGTTTGTAGACATACATAGTTGGATCTAACTGTTGTAGTTTGTAGACATACATAGTTGGCTCTAACTGTTGTAGTTTGTAAACAACATAGTTGGCTCTAACTGTGAGTTTGTAGACATACATAGTTGGATCTAACTGTTGTAGTTTGTAGACAACATAGTTGGCTCTAACTGTTGTAGTTTGTAAACATACATAGTTGGCTCTAACTGTTGTAGTTTGTAAACACACATAGTTGGCTCTAACTGTTGTAGTTTGTAAACACACATAGTTGGCTCTAACTTGTGATTTGTAAACACACATAGTTGGCTCTAACTGTTGTAGTTTGTAGACATACATAGTTGGCTCTAACTTGTGAGTTTGTAGACATACATAGTTGGATCTAACTGTTGTAGTTTGTTGACATACATAGTTGGCTCTAATGTTGTAGTTTGTAAACATACATAGTTGCTCTAACTGTTGTAGTTTGTAAACACACATAGTTGGCTCTAACTGTTGTAGTTTGTAGACATACATAGTTGGCTCTAACTGTTGTAGTTTGTAAACACACATAGTTGTATCTAACTGTTGTAGTTTGTAAACACACATAGTTGGCTCTAACTGTTGTAGTTTGTAGACATACATAGTTGGCTCTAACTGTTGTAGTTTGTAAACACACATAGTTGTATCTAACTGTTGTAGTTTGTAAACACACATAGTTGTACTAACTGTTGTAGTTTGTAAACACACATAGTTGGCTCTAACTTGTGTAGTTTGTAAACACACATAGTTGGCTCTAACTGTTGTAGTTTGTAGACATACATAGTTGGCTCTAACTGTTGTAGTTTGTAAAACACACATAGTTGTATCTAACTGTTGTAGTTTGTAAACACACATAGTTGGCTCTAACTTGTGTAGTTTGTAGACATACATAGTTGGCTCTAACTGTTGTAGTTTGTAGACATACATAGTTGGCTCTAACTGTTGTAGTTTGTAAACACACATAGTTGGCTCTAACTGTTGTAGTTTGTAAACATACATAGTTGCTCTAATGTTGTAGTCTATAAAATACATAGTTGTATCTAACTGAACTCCTCTTTTTTGGTCTGCTAATGCTTACAATTTTCGAGAAGTTGAAGTTCAAATCTCCTTGGGTTTAGACCTTACAAGTTTCGAGAAGTTGAAGTTCAAATCTCCTTGGTTAAGACCTCAATGCTTACAATAGCCCTCGCAATTTCGAGACAAGCAAGAAGAATACGTCGACACAACATTACTCGCTGTGGTGGCCGCAAGACCAATCTCTTAGTAGACTATACTATGTTGACGGAGTTCGAACCTGGTTAGGTGTACCGAGCGTACAGACATAGTAAGAAACAGATTCTCAACTTTACCGGGTTTCACTGCGCTCCTTTTGGCAGCTTGAGTCCTTCAACACTGGGCCGCGCTAGTGTCACTGCTGGGTGAAGATAGGACTAACCGCAGCTATCCTAGTGGTGAAAGACTCAAGCTGTCAATAGGAGCGCAACCATTTTAACCTACAGGTGAGTGTCTGGGTATATTATTTGTCTGTGGTCTAGGTTTTTTTTTACCTAATGGTTTTTCCACTCTCTCTCCATGCAAATGAGAGTACACATTCTTTAAATTCAACCTTCCTTCCTCTTAAACATATCAGCATATAGCCCTAATCGGTGGTAAGATGTGGTGATAAAAAAATGTTACTTCTATATTTAATGAAAATATTTGCAATACATCACTAAATATATCATATTTAAATAAATAATAATTTTTGTAACAACCAATAAACAATAGTTTAACACAGACTGGTGATTAAACAACATCGAAAGGAGGACAGAAGGTGATGGACCACACATGAGCTCCAAAAGTTCACAATTAAAACACAACAAAACACAAAATTAAGTAAATATGTGCTTTAATGGTGAACTTTTAGGCCTAAAGTTTTCTGATACGTTTGTGGTCCATACCCTTCTGTCCTCCTTTCAATGTTTGATTCGATACAGCCGTTTGGTGCCATTTTTACTTTGAGAGCAGAGAAAAATAATTTAGTTATATCAGCATAAAATAATAAAATCTCTAAATCTTTCTATTCGGCTAGGTTTACTTATTGGATAATTTAAATTAAAAGTAATGTTATAAAAAGTTATCTTAGTCTTCTTTTACTACTTCTCGTGATATGGGCTTCACTTCTCACACTTCTAGACGTCCGTGAAGTTGGCCCCCCCACTTTTAAAAATTCAATTTTTTATTATTGCAATCGTTTGTTCTTCGTTTGTTCCGGATTGTTCCGCAAAAATTTTCGTTTGTTCCGTTTTGATAGGCCCACAAATGATATGTTTACATTGGGGGGGCCAACTTCACGGTAGCCCCCCCACTTGTAAAAATTCAAGTTTTTATGATCGCAATCGTTTGTTCTTTGTTTGTTCCGGATTGTTCCGCAAAAAGTTTCGTTTGTTCCGCATTCGTTCTTGCACAAATGGGACGTGAACTTGTGGCGCTTTGTTTACTAGTGAGGGGCTAACTTCACGGTAGCCCCCCCACTTTTAAAAATTCAAGTTTTTATAATTGCAATCGTTTGTTCTTTGTTTGTTCCGGATTGTTCCGCAAAAATTTTCGTTTGTTCCGTTTTGATAGGCCCACAAATGATATGTTTACATTGGGGGGGCTAACTTCACGGTAGCCCCTCCACTTGTAAAAATTCCAATTTTCATGATCGCAATCGTTTGTTCTTCGTTTGTTCCGGATTGTTCCGCAAAAAGTTTCGTTTGTTCCACATTCGTTCTTGCACAAATGGGACGTGAACTTGTGGCGCTTTGTTTACTAGTGAGGGGCCAACTTCACGGTAGCCCCCCACTTTTAAAAATTCAAGTTTTTATAATTGCAATCGTTTGTTCTTTGTTTGTTCCGGATTGTTCCGCAAAAATTTTCGTTTGTTCCGTTTTGATAGGCCCACAAATGATATGTTTACATTGGGGGGGCTAACTTCACGGTAGCCCCCTCACTTGTAAAAATTTAAGTTTTTATGATTACAATAAGTTTTTATTAGTTTGTTTCAGATTGTTCCGCAAAAATAAATTTATATTTCTGTTTTGATACGCTGACAAATGATATGTTTACTTTGTAAGTTCATAAAGTTACCTCCTCCTGAAAACGTTAATATATATATGATTGCGATCGTTTGTTCTTCGTTTTTTCCAGATTGTTCTGAAAATAATCTTTTGTCCCCTTTCTATACCTCCATAATTTGTATGTTTACATTGGACGTCCGTAAAGTTAGCCCCCCCTTTCCCCTACTTTTAAAACTCCATGTTTTTATGATTGCATCCATTTGTTATTCGTTTTTTTCCGGATGGTTCTCCTAAAAAATACGCACACTCTGTGGTGGCAATGACTTATTTACACTAGGATTGTGGTTTGGCATCCTTATGCCAACTCCCCCCCCCTTCCCCAACCTCCCTCCCTGCCACACACACACACACACACTTTGCAATCAATAATTTGTTCTTGGTGCATTTTAGATTTTGCTTAAAAATTTTCCTTTATTCCTTTTTCGAAGCCTAAAATATTTTTGTTAGTAGTAGCTCTCCTTTATTATTTCAAAACTTGAAAATTTTTTGTTTAAAGTTTGTTGTTAGTTTGTTCTAATGTTCCTAAACAGGTTTTTCTTTATTTTGTTTTAAAGTTATTTTAGAAAAAATGTTTTTATTTCCTATTAATGGTTTTAAAATTAATATATATTTATCATTATGCCTAGCTCCCTTTTCCCACCTCATCTAGTTAAATTTAAAAAAATTGAATTTGTATTTTTATATTTTTCTTTTGTTTTTTCCAGATTACTGTCCATCGTATTTTAGTTTGTTCTTTCTTAGATTTCTTATAAACTCTAAATAAACCAGTGTCACTAGTGATGACGAATGGCATTTAGTGTGAGTGACTTGTGCGGTTGCACAGGGCCTTAGGTAAAGGAAGTGCCACCCTCTGTGTCTAGACTCTAGGTCTATAGAATTGACAATCTTTAATGTGATTCCCTCACTCTGCACAATACAGCAATAAAGATGCCAAGCAAGTCGGAAATACCAAAACTGATGAGACGTTGCATGTCATACAACTTAAAGTAAAAAAAAAAGTAATTTTATAAATCTCACCTCCCATTTTCAAGCTTTATAATATAGCTTCAACTAATTGGGTAGTTGTAAAATCACTGACAAAATACCTGAGTGGTATCTTCCCCCGCCCCCCCAACCCTCTTTCCACCGCTCCTCAAGGAGCTCGGAGCTATGTTCTTGTGAAGCGTTGACACCACACCATCCTTTTGTTTGCTACTAATACCGTTATAATTAATAAGTAGTAGCTTTGGCCACAAAGAAGCGGTTGGCAGGAAATGTCATCTATTTCATTTCTAGCACTTACAAAGAAGGAAACTCCTTGTCAATTAAAATGATTTAATTATTTATTCAAATCAATCTATGTTTATAAAGGGTATTCAGACTTAGATGACCAAAAAAGTGATCAAACAAGTAGAATAAAGTAAGTAAAATACCTAAACCTCTAAAAAATGACTACAAATCTGCAAAAAAAAAGTCCAAGAATTTAAATAAAATATTGAAATGAATGCATACGACTAAATCAAAGACACGCTTTACAGTACTTTTAAACAAAATTATTCATTAAACTAAAATGATTCAATTAGGGAGTCATGGGTGACGTCTGTGCTGGGGTCCGGGGTTCAATCCTCGATCCCAGCACTGATTTATCTGATTACCAAACACTTCCTTCCTCTCTGACAAGACGTGTATTAATCACAGCTTGTGAATGTGTGGGATGCCAGGCCTCCACTGTGGTTCGGATCCCACGTTAAACTGTAGGTCCTCCATTTCATCTCACAATCACCCTACCATTACACATTAGCGTAAGTGCGTAAATTATTATTATTACTAAGGAGTCAAAGCAAAACCACTGTCAAAATAATTAAGACCGTGATTCCAACTGTGAAGACGGCCTATGCTAAATAAACAACTTGAGAATAATACAAATATTGTTTGGGGAAGGATAATCAAGGTACAAATGAAGATTTTGTGTATATCTCCACAAGAAGTTAACAACTAAAAAACACTTCACAAGCTCACGTCCCATTTGTGCAAGAACGAATGTGGAACAATCGAAACTTTTTGCGGATCAATCCGGAACAAACGAAGAACAAACGATTGCGATCATAAAAACTTAAATTTTTACAAGTGAGGGGGCTACCGTGAAGTTGGCCCCCCAATGTAAACATATCATTTGTGGGCCTATCAAAACGGAACAAACTAAAATTTTTGCGGAACAATCCGGAATAAACGAAGAAAAAACGATTGCGATCATAAAAACTTGAATTTTTACAAGTGGGAGGGGCTACCGTGAAGTAGTCCCCCCCAATGTAAACATATCATTTGTGAGCCTATTAAAACGGAACAAACGAAAATTTTTGCGGAACAATCCGGAACAAACGAATGCAATTATAAAAACTTGCATTTTTAAAAGTGGGGGGGCTACCGTGAAGTTGGCCCCTCACTAGTAAACAAAGCGCCACAAGTTCACGTCCCATTTGTGCAAGAAAGAGTGCGGAACAAACGAAACTTTTTGCGGAACAATCCGGAACAAACGAAGAACAAACGATTGCGATCATAAAAACTTGAATTTTTACAAGTGGGGGGGCTACCGTGAAGTTGACCCCCCCAATGTAAACATATCATTTGTGGGCCTATCAAAACGGAACAAACGAAAATTTTTGCGGAACAATCCGGAACAAACGAAGAACAAACGATTGCAATTATAAAAACTTGAATTTTTAAAAGTGGGGGGCTACCGTGAAGTTGGCCCCTCACTAGTAAACAAAGCGCCACAAGTTCACGTCCCATTTGTGCAAGAACGAATGCGGAACAAACGAAAACTTTTTGCGGAACAATCCGGAACAAACGAAGAACAAACGATTGCGATCATAAAAACTTGAATTTTTACAAGTGGGGGGGCTACCGTGAAGTTGGCCCCCCCAATGTAAACATATCATTTGTGGGCCTATCAAAACGGAACAAACGAAAATTTTTGCGGAACAATCCGGAACAAACGAAGAACAAACGATTGCAATAATAAAAAATTGAATTTTTAAAAGTGGGGGGGCCAACTTCACGGACGTCACTTCTAGTAGTTTATTTAACGGGAGAATAGTTTTCTCACGATAACGCGAGATCGATTTTCTTGTCTCTTCCAAAAGACGTTTTAAAACATGTACACTCGTTCTTCCCTTAAAGGGTTTCACTACAACCCTTTCCTCTCATCTAAGGGCTAAGCCATAGAGGAACCAAGCAAGGTAATCCTGCTACTTCTCATAGTGAACAACGTCCGGCCAAGGTCGACTGAGTCCTAAGGACTGAGTGATGCATCCACAAGTCACGATGACGCACACAGGCAGATTCTCCTGTGACGTCCGTCACATTCAGCAAGTCACGGTCCTTTAGGAGGATAGGTATAGCCTCCTCTGACGTAACGAGTCAGACACGCAAAGCATCTTGGGGTCTGGACCAAGTGTTTAGAAAAAAACTCTATAGGGAACCTTAGGTAGAGTCACGTTTTGATGTCCAAATGCGCAATTCTTGAATCTTTGCAAGAAAAAATATCTACGAATAATGGAACACCCAGGAACAGGAAGTGTGGTCAATCTGGGCACTATTATAACTCCCCTACCACCCCTTCACCTGCACCTCCCCCCCCCCTTTATTTATATATAGATATTAATAAAAGTTTAATTTTTTTAAAATATTTGAGGTTTTTAACGATCACTTTCTGAACCTACTGCTTATATCAACATACAATAATTCTATGAGCAAGAGAGAAAGAGCCTACCAATTTTGTCAAGCAACCATTCAGGTTTCTTTTAATGCTACGGATTTTTATCGCTCAAGAAAAATCCATCAACCCCGACTGGGTTTAAACACAAAAAACATCGGTGAGCAGTTTACCCACAGACCACCGAGGTAGATATATTGTTGAGAATTGCTTTAAGAGCTATACTGCAATCCCGAATGGGACACTCTATAGAGTAGACAATTCTCCCCAATAGGGCTAATTGTTTTCAGTTCTGTCGATAATATTCATCAGCCCGTTCTCTACCAGTGAAACAATCGAGCGGACAGCTGGTGGAAATATCTCCTCCTGACAGTGGAGTGAGGTCAACTCATTACACATTGAGCGTGACAAAGATTGATGTGAGGGTGATGTTGCTTATTGGTGATCATTATTTGGTTGGAACGATCAGTGGTTTGGAAAGTTATCCTGTAATACAATCCACTTCGGGTTTACGAGAAAATTGGATCTATGATTAGAGACGTGTTTGGCTACGACAGTGGAGGTTAAACTGGAGGGAGAAGGGGGATTTCTCCTCACTCCTGGAAAGATTTCCCCACCCCCTATGTATAATGATATCACCACCCTCTGATAATCTCGAATCAGAATCTGAAAGATGGCCTTGCATCAAATTCCAAGTAATTTTTAAAGGCCTCCAATTTTCAAAATTTTGTTAGGGAAATACCTCTACAAATACTTGTTAGAGGCATCCAATTTTCAAAATTTTGTCAGGGAAAGGCCATCACAAATACATGTTAGGAAAATTTAGTTTTCAAAATTTTGTGAGAGAAAGATATTTAATTTTCAAAAATACTCCAAGAAAAGGACTCTCTAAACAGTTTTTTGAGGCATCAAATCAACAAAATTGCCGGAGGCAGAACATTTGAAATATCTTCTCGAGGCACTCAATTTTCCATTAATTTGGGTTTTTGGATCGGGGGTTTAAGCCCCTAAATAATTTTTTTGTTATCTCTGCTTGCCATCCCCTCTTATAAACAAATATTGTTCTGGGCTATCCAGACCATGTCTCAAGTGTGATGTGAGACACACCAAAGGAACACGACTCAAATCTGGACATAGAGGTTTGTCTCGAACTGTCTGGATGTTCGGTGATGGGTGAGAGGCTGGAGTTCGAACACTTAGCCAGGTATACTTAGGGTGGGTTAAGAGGTATCTTCCTAATTTGTTTTCAAATCTCCCTCCCCTCTAATTCAGATCCATTTCTCCAAATGTGGCCTCTCTCACGGGTGTGGTGGCAGTGGAATCTAAATTGTGTAAGGTGGCGAGGAAGGAAATGTAAAAATAAAAGGTGGCTTCCAAGGTGATTCGCCCCTCAAGTCAAAGAGGAGTCTGAGAATCATATCCCAGTAAATATTTGAAATATAAATGTAGCCTTAAGATGAGGACGTAAAGGACGGTAGGAAAGGTCAGTGTTTTTGCAGTTTTATATCAATACTTTTTTTTTGTCAAAATAAATAAAATATTGCTCCATTAGCAAAGTTTAGTTTAATTTTTTTGACACGGTGATATCAACAGTTGTTGAATATTTGTCGTAGCTCCCTCACCCCTGTCTCGGGAGTGTGCTAGTAACACGTGGAAGGTGGAGTGTGGAGGTGTTGAGGACAAGACAAGACCAAAGTCACGACGTCATTTTTTATCGGTCATTTGACTTGATGTCATTCAAGGTGGAGTGTCTCACTTCCGCGTGTCCTTGATTTATACCCCGACTGAAGCACTATTCACACGTGGCGAAGCGCCTGACGAGAGAACGCCAATCAGACCCTCAACGTGGTCCTCGCACGTATTCGGACGTGCCTGTAGCACCCCTGATAGCACCCAGGGACCAGGTATAGCAACTGTAAAGGACAGGAAAGTGGGAGTGACATTCAAGTGCACTGAGAACTTGTCTTTTGATCAAACAAGCTCAGTCTGGCTCTTGCCCAGGTAGCTGAGATATTGCCAACCAGAGGTTGCGTTTAGGTTAAATATTGACAATACCTTCAACAGTTCACGAGTTTGTTGTTTACGTTAAAAAAAAAAGAAGAAATTTAACGACTCAAAACTATGGTACTCACGATCCTCATAAACAATTAATTATAATTGTATCTACACCCTGCCAGGTCCTAGAGTGGATCGAGACGTGTGGTCTGTGTGTGTCTGACGACTTAAAGGTTAGATGTTCATCTCCTGACTACAGTGACCGGCCCGGTCGACCAAACAGTTTCCAATACTGATCATCTTCGACCATAAGTTACCAGGTGTCAGACCAGAGATGTAACCAGGGTATACTAGACCTGTAGTTTACCAAAGTTCCCCCCCCATCCCTGACCATACAGGATGTAACCAGGGTCTACTGACCTGTGTCAGTCTTCCTGACCAGACAGGATGTAACACATGGGTATACTAGCCCTTTGTAGTCAGTCTCCCTGACCACTCTGGCACGGTACCACTGGAGTAGCACGCAGGTAATTCTCCACACGGGTGAGTGAGAGTGTAAGCTACTGGTGGGGAACGCGGCTGGTGCCTTGCTGGTTGCAGACCTGCCAGGACTAGCGAGTGGTGTCAGTGTGCTGTGTGGTATTGGAGCTATCGGTTTGCTCGAGGAGTGTGTAGTGTTATTGGTGAGTGCGTGTCTCTACATACATCACACATGATGACGGAGAAGAATCAAGGACTCAAGGTAGGAGTACTTGGTTCGAAACCAACTGAGACAACTTTGTACACAACTTAACGTAGAACAGGAGCATATCGTCAGGGAGGGTACGATATGGGTAATAAACGAAAGCATACCAAGCTACTACATTTTTAAACCCAACAGGTATGATACCAAGTTATTCTAGAACATTTGTTTAGCTTACCTGTCCACTCAGCTACGAATAAAGACGAACATCAAGTGGTGATTTTAAATTATTGTTAAGAGGATGATAATATTTCGGTCCCTTTAATCGTAGATATATTTTATTTATATAGCAGTTTCATCATAATTCTCTAGTTCAGTGTATTCTACCTATTTTTGTCGCGTATCCCCAGTTATGATTTCTGTCCAACTTTGTACCTTCAAAGTGGTTGGTTCATAATGCAAGTTATACATATTGTTCAATAGCCCCCAGATCCCATCCCTTACACCCGTGTCTATATCGGCTGGCCCTGATTACTCACTGCTTAGCATCAAACAATATATATATATATAGTAGAGCACCGATAATTGGGATCGTCAAGTAAAATAGTATTCATTAAAATAACCACAGTGTCATAATATCAGAGAAATGTTCGCAAAAAAAAAAACACTTTTAACCTTGTTATAAAAAATTAGACTTTTTTCTTTATTAGATTTTTGCCTTATTATATTCCTTCAGAAATTGTGATATTTAGCAACAACAAAAAAGTGTAAGCCATTATTTAGATACATTTAAAATATTTCTATCTTAACATTGGGTTTTCGTAATTATTCCATCTATGCTTATTTTTTAAATTTTTGGTAGTGGTAATGTATTTTCAAAAATCCGAACTAATAAATAATCAGGACTGTGTCGATTCCCAATTAGTCCTAATTATCGAATTATATATTAAATTTTGACGTACCCTCTAAGGTGTCTTCGCATACCCCCGAGGGTACGCGTATTCCAGGTTGAGAACCACTGCAGTCTATTATATAGTAATATAGGTCTTAATTTACTCTATATTTTATAAAGAAATTAGAAATAATAGCTCTCATCCTTTAAAATTATATATTATACATAACAATACTCGTATCAGTGGACGTGCGGACTAGCTGCAAGACTCGTTAAATCTAGTTAGCCGATAACACGAAGGTCGGGGTTAGAATCACAACCGAATGTAATAAAGTTTTATTTTCCCACTTTCCCTCCAACCAAATAATGGTACACACCACCTCTGAACTATACCTTTCTTGTTAGTGCTTAACTAGTGTAATTAAGGTGGGTTGTAGGGGACGCGAAAAAGACCAGTGTTTTTACAGATTTTATTACAAAAATTTGTTTTGGTCAAAATAAATCAAATATTTCTCCAGTAGAAACATAAAGTTTAATTTTTTTCACAAACTGATATTCTTATACTTATCTATCCCACAAATAGCACCCATTATATGAATTTTAATATTAAAATTCTTTATTCTTAACTTGTATCTATTCAGAACATAAAATTATTAATCATTTATTATAAAGTGTAATAATCCAAATAAAAATAAAACACATAAAAACAAATCTTACTAATATTGAAAATAATAATAAATTTACCTCAATATCTTATCTTTCAAATATAATTATAAATATATCAATTAATTGAATTTAGAACAATAATTGTTCTGACCTTAATTCCCTAATAATATGAATAATTCATAATCAACCAATAACTCTATAAAATAAGATTGTAAATACACAACATAAAGATTTACAATTTCTAATTAATAAACAAAAAAAAATTCAAGGGAGAACACTTTAATAGCTTGCTATATCTGTCGAGGGTGTCCTAGAAATTAATGACAACTTCTTCTCTTAAGGGGTGACCTGGTGGTCTAGGGGTAAGGTGTCGGACTTCTGTGCTGGCGGCCGGGGTTCAATCCTCGGTCCCGGCACAGATTTATCTGATTTCCAAACCCTTCCTTCACCTCTGACAAGACATCTTGTGAATGTGGGGAATGCCAGGCCTCCACCGTGGTTCGGATTCCACGTTAAACTGTAGGTCCTACATTTAATCTCCAATCACCCTACCATTACACATTAGCGTAAGTGCGTATAACCCGAACGGGTAGTAAGACGCGGTGCTAATAATAATAATAATAATAATAATAATAATAATAATAATAATAATAATCTTATCTTCATTTAAAAAGTTTCTCATCTAATGCCGCTATGCTCATCACAGATATTCAACAACTGTTGATATCACCATATGAATAAAATTAATCTCTATGTTTCTACTGGAGCAATATTTGATTTATTTGAGCAAAAAAAAAAGTTTTCTTATGAAAACTGCGAAAAACCCACCTTTTCTTGTGTCGTTTACACCTCGCCATTAGCGACATGAGGCAAATGAGTTAGACAAGGTCACCTGTGGAAGTAAGCAGTTGATAATTTAGATATAATATACGTGAGTGGCTAAGTGAGTGATACTGAGTGTTCTTTTGAGATACAGTCCAGGGGGGTTGAGTAACTTGTCCGACAGAGAGAGAGAGAGCTAGACTTGGCTTGCTCTCTCTAACTTACAAGTTGCTTCAAGGACTCGCTACTGAATACTACATCGGTGACAAATATGGACGAGATAGGGGAAATAAAGTGATAGGAGAAGAACGCAAGCAATAAAAGGAGGACGAATGATGGAAGGAGAGAGAAGGATGAAGGCGTTATGGCAAACTGACCTGGTCACAGGTTGGAAACAGTTGATGATGAACAGATATTGGGAGGTATCGTGCAACAATCGGTCAAGTACACTGTTTTAATATGGTCACCAATGGTAAAAAAAAAAAAAATTGTTCTCGTAGACTTTAAATCATTAATAGTTCAATTTTTTTCTCTCTCTTTCTTTGAGGCTATTTATAATTGCAGTTGACCTTTTCTTACACCAAACATTTCAAACGAGAATTATTGTTTCTTTTAAAGTGACGTAAATTGTCTTCTCTTTAATGGATGTATCTCACACTTTTTTTTATGAACGTATTATGTTAGTTATAATTTCCATTTCCTCACAAGCAACTTGAAGCAAGGGTACCCGCAGAATTTTTCTCCAGGGGGATAAACCAGGGCGTTCCAGTAGGGCGGATGATCCGGGGGGGGGGGATTCGTTAAATTTAAGCCTCAAAAGACGCTTTATAAGGCAATTTCTTTTTCCTTAAAATAGGATACAACATTAGAAAAATGTTTCAAATTTATGCAAATTTGTGGGTGGAAACTTGACCTTGATGATTTTAATGATGAATGTTTGTTGGAACTGCTCGCGCATGTGCCAAACTATCAACCCTAAAGTCATCAGGTGGCCTGGTAATTATTTTATTGGCTATATTCTATAACTCTCTGTTTGTAGGCTGGGGACACTGAGCAATAGTTAGGAATATTGTTGGGCGGGATTAGCCTACCTCCAATATTTATACAACCTCAAAATATCGGGGGAGGGGGGATAATCCCCCCTGGTCGCCCTGTTGGTGCCCCTGACTCGAAGAAAGCTTGACAACAGTTTTATTTTAAATGTACCTGGACATTATTTCAATAAATTACGAAAAGTCCAGCAATACAGTAAAATTTAGGTAAGTATTATTAGATTTGTTTATTAACACTTTTTATTGATAGTAAAAATATTACTAAATACTAAGCAAATAATAATTCTTTCACATAAGTTAACATGAGTGAGTTTCAATCAATGTTTGCATTTAAAAAACTTGTGCTAGATGTTAGTTTCTACCACTACAGTGGTCAATAGACTATACTTAACCTAACACTGTTTTGTCTGAATTCTTCAAGCGTTCAAAGCTGGCGGCTTCGTTAGATGATGAAGAACTTGGGAGGACTGTGTTAGTTTATCTGTTTGTTTACCAGATGTTAGTTATCTGTTTGTTTACCAGATGTTAGTTATCTGTATGTCTAACAGATGTTATAACAGAGGGCGGTATATAACAGTCCCTTGTTAATATTGATTCTACATGCACTTTGAACCACAGACCCACATAATCGAGGGTCCATGGTTCCACTAAGATGTTTACCAGGAGGGAATGTGGGAAAGTTTTGGACAAATCTTCATCTTATTTTAAATATTTACTTAGCTCCCATTTAGTTCGCCACCTCTTTGTACTAACACATTTTATGTGTTATCGCTAAACCAAATTTGATAGCCCCATTCCCGATAGTTAAACTTACAATGAAACTGTTCAAACCTTTTTGATAAACAGACACTCATTGTAAGAGTTGAGGGTCCGGGATGTCGGTAAAATAAGTATATGTCAACAAAAACACGATTCTCCTAGCTAATTTTCCTCTTTTCTGCTGTGGGTGTAGCAGCGCATTGATACAAACATTCTTTGTTTCTGTCAGTCACCATGGAAACCGTGATTTGTGTGTGCTTGTATCTCTTTTGTTGGCGCAACAAATAGAGCCGGGAGAGAGGGGTCGTTTTAAGGTTTTCATCGTGGGGTGACGAGGAAGACTATACTTTTGGCCTAGATTTAAACACCGAAAACTCAAAATCTATGTAAAGTTGATACACTTTTGACGAATAAACCTTCAACTAGAGGGTCTAAAGAAGCCTCTTTTTATAAAGTTTTTTCAAGGAAAAGTTTTGAAAACATTTTAGTGCGATAGTCTCCTGCAATGAACCCCACTGGTTTAGTAAAAACTGGTAATTGAGTACTTACTTCGAGTCCAAACACTCCCCTTCCTCGCTTTTAAATATGATACTAACATAATACAGATCTTATAAGTGTATAACTGTAAGCAACCTGCTTCAATGGTCACGTGATTTGAAGATATATGAGGTTGGCAGTGACGTGGAGTTTGGAGATATATGAGGTTGGCTGTGACGTGGAGTTTGGAGATATATGAGGTTGGCAGTGACGTGGAGTTTGGAGATATATGAGGCTGGCTGTGACGTGGAGTTTGGAGATATATGAGGTTGGCAGTGACGTGGAGTTTGGAGATATATGAGGTTGGCAGTGACGTGGAGTTTGGAGATATATGAGGTTGGCAGTGACGTGGAGTTTGGAGATATATGAGGTTGGCTGTGACGTGGAGTTTGAAGCTTCAATCTAGGCTGGGTGTTTTCACACCTCCTCCCTCCACTATTGTGGGTGCACTTCTTCTGACTAACCTTATCGTCCTTCATATCATAGATTATGCTGTTAATATCACCCAAGTAATGTGTTTTGTTTAAATAAATTTTTAACCCTTTTTTTTTATTTTTTGATAAAACCAAACTTGTTTCAAAAAAACTCGGCTATTTCTAAACAGTTCCACGAGGAGATGTCTTAATTCCACGAGGAGATGTCTTAATTCCACGAGGAGATGTCTTAGTTCCACTAGGAGATGTCTTAGTTCCATGAGGAGATGTCTTAGCTCCACGAGGAGATGTCTTAGTTCCACGAGGAGATGTCTTAGTTCCACGAGGAGATGTCTTAGTTCCACGAGGAGATGTCTTAGTTCCACTAGGAGATGTCCTAGTTCCACTAGGAGATGTCTTAATTCCACGAGGAGATGTCTTAGTTCCACGAGGAGATGTCTTAGCTCCACTAGGAGATGTCTTAGCTCCACGAGGAGATGTCCTAGTTCCACGAGGAGATGTCTTAGTTCCACGAGGAGATGTCTTAGTTCCACGAGGAGATGTCTTAGTTCCACTAGGAGATGTCTTAGTTCCACTAGGAGATGTCTTAGCTCCACGAGGAGATGTCCTAGTTCCACGAGGAGATGTCTTAATTCCACGAGGAGATGTCTTAGTTCCACGAGGAGATGTCTTAGCTCCACTAGGAGATGTCTTAGTTCCACGAGGAGATGTCTTAGTTCCACGAGGAGATGTCTTAGTTCCACTAGGAGATGTCTTAGCTCCACGAGGAGATGTCTTAGTTCCACGAGGAGATGTCTTAGCTCCACGAGGAGATGTCTTAGTTCCACTAGGAGATGTCCTAGTTCCACGAGGAGATGTCTTAGTTCCACTAGGAGATGTCCTAGTTCCACGAGGAGATGTCTTAGTTCCACTAGGAGATGTCTTAGCTCCACAAGGAGATGTCTTAGCTCCACTAGGAGATGTCTTAGTTCCACGAGGAGATGTCCTAGCTCCACAAGGAGATGTCTTAGTTCCACGAGGAGATGTCTTAGCTCCACTAGGAGATGTCTTAGTTCCACGAGGAGATGTCTTAGTTCCACGAGGAGATGTCTTAGTTCCACGAGGAGATGTCTTAGCTCCACTAGGAGATGTCTTAGTTCCACGAGGAGATGTCTTAGTTCCACGAGGATATGTCTTAGTTCCACTAGGAGATGTCTTAGCTCCACTAGGAGATGTCTTAGTTCCACGAGGAGATGTCCTAGTTCCACGAGGAGATGTCTTAGTTCCACGAGGAGATGTCTTAGCTCCACGAGGAGATGTCTTAGTTCCACGAGGAGATGTCTTAGCTCCACGAGGAGATGTCTTAGTTCCACTAGGAGATGTCCTAGTTCCACGAGGAGATGTCTTAGTTCCACGAGGAGATGTCTTAGTTCCACGAGGAGATGTCTTAGTTCCACGAGGAGATGTATTAGTTCCACAAGTAGATGTCTTAGCTCACGAGGAGATGTCCTAGTTCCACGAGGAGATGTCTTAGTTACACAAGGAGATGTCTTAGTTCCACGAGGAGATGTCTTAGTTCCACGAGGAGATGTCTTAATTCCACGAGGAGATGTCTTAGTTCCACGAGATGTCTTAGTTCCACAAGGAGATGTCTTAGTTCCACGAGATGTCTTAGTTCCACGAGGAGATGTCTTAGTTCCACGAGGAGATGTCTTAGCTCCACGAGGAGATGTCTTAGCTCCACTAGGAGATGTCTTAGTTCCACGAGGAGATGTCTTAGTTCCACTAGGAGATGTCTTAGTTCCACTAGGAGATGTCTTAGTTCCACGAGGAGATGTCTTAGTTCCACGAGGAGATGTCTTAGTTCCACTAGGAGATGTCTTAGCTCCACGAGGAGATGTCTTAGTTCCACGAGGAGATGTCTTAGTTCCACGAGGAGATGTCCTAGCTCCACAAGGAGATGTCTTAGTTCCACGAGGAGATGTCTTAGCTCCACTAGGAGATGTCTTAGTTCCACGAGGAGATGTCTTAGTTCCACGAGGAGATGTCTTAGTTCCACGAGGAGATGTCTTAGCTCCACTAGGAGATGTCTTAGTTCCACGAGATGTCTTAGTTCCACGAGGAGATGTCTTAGTTCCACGAGGAGATGTCTTAGCTCCACGAGGAGATGTCTTAGCTCCACTAGGAGATGTCTTAGTTCCACGAGGAGATGTCTTAGTTCCACTAGGAGATGTCTTAGTTCCACTAGGAGATGTCTTAGTTCCACGAGGAGATGTCTTAGTTCCACGAGGAGATGTCTTAGTTCCACTAGGAGATGTCTTAGCTCCACGAGGAGATGTCTTAGTTCCACGAGGAGATGTCTTAGTTCCACGAGGAGATGTCTTAGTTCCACTAGGAGATGTCTTAGTTCCACTAGGAGATGTCTTAGCTCCACGAGGAGATGTCCTAGTTCCACGAGGAGATGTCTTAGTTCCACGAGGAGATGTCTTAGTTCCACGAGGAGATGTCTTAGTTCCACGAGGAGATGTCTTAGTTCCACGAGGAGATGTCTTAGCTCCACTAGGAGATGTCTTAGCTCCACTAGGAGATGTCTTAGTTCCACGAGGAGATGTCTTAGCTCCACTAGGAGATGTCTTAGCTCCACTAGGAGATGTCTTAGTGCCACGTTTCATGGAGGTGGAGTGTAGACAAATTTAGGAACCCCACTCCCCTCAGTATATACGACGAGGATTCAAACCCCAATCTCATCCAATAGGAGAGAGCTCAATTTAAATGTACTCTCGCTCTACCGCGGAGGCAGCTGGTCGATTAGGGCGGTGGAACGCTTTCCATGAGGCCTAGTTTCGACCTAGCGAACCGCGACCCACACTTTGTCAGACGACATCTAGGTATCAATCATACGACGCGTGGCTCAGTGGCTCGAGGGGACCGACTGCTAGTACCGTGGTCCTTGGTTCCATCTTGGCCGCTGTATCAAATACACAATCAGTCCCTGCAGCTTAGCATCGCTCAGCTTCGAGCAGAAACCCTTAAACGCCCAGAAACCAAGTGGATGTATAACGTTCCAGGGTGGAACTGTCCAGTGGTAGGAGAACAAACAGGGGAGGAGGAAATCACAAATTACATTACAATTTGTGTTAAGACACCTCCACTTTAAGTTACAACATTCTATTTCAAAAGATTCATTCTACGCTCCTATATCATATGTGGGTTTTTTTCAGAGTGGAAAGTCTCAACTCTTAATGTTGTGAAGTCTATAAGTATAGAATCATGGAAAATCTCTAGGTTTTGCTCATTCCAGTAAATAACAAGTTCATGTACCGTTAAGGGTATTGTCAATATTAACTTACGCAACATCTCATTGGCTGCCTAGGTTAAATATTGACTCACTTTAAACTGAGTTAGATAATACATCTATATATAATTTGATAAGCCCTCCCGGTAATGGAAATTTTGAAAAAAGCCTGAACTAATTTTGGTAATAGACCACTCATTTTAAAGGTTGGGGTTTGTAGATGGTCGGCAAATATAGTAGCGTCCAACAAAAACACTAATTTCCTAGTAAATTTTCAGATTTTCTGTGTGTGCAGTGCCAAATTTACTAACATATCTGGGGAGCTTCGGGGTGTCATATGGTGTTGGGGCCCCACATTATTATTATTATTATTATTATTATTATTATTACGTGATATGTCTTACGATAGGTTCATTCCTTTTGTCAGTGAACTCAACTTGCTGGTCAGCAGTAACCTCTTCTTGTTGGAAGCTTCCTTGTCCATAGCAATCCTAGACCTAATTTTCTTAGTGCAGTTGACATCCTTAATCAGCAGATTTCCCAGATACTTGAACTGTTCTATGTTTTCCAACTCCTGGTTTACAATTTTGTTTTCCAGCAAATCTTCATTTTTCGAAATCACCATCTTTTTGACTTCTCAAACCCATTGAATTACATTATAGCTTGCCCTAGGAAAAGTAAAAACCAACAAATGTTTGTTTTTACACAAATTTATTAATAACAAAGTAAAAGTAAGTAGACTACAGGCTACATACAGACTTTATAAAATCGCTAATTATATACAAACTTTCCTTGCTTTATTTGCAGCAAACATGTCCTTAATATCTTTAAATATAATTTCATAAGTATTTCAAACTGCAAACACAAACATTTATTTTTACCTTCAGATTAACATTATTGTAGTCACAAAACAAGAGACATCTACAGTATAAAACTAAAATTAATGTTTTCTTTCTTGTGGGCGGAGAAGGGGGGCTACTTTGGGAGGAGAGGGTTAATCGCCCACTTCCATTAAATCCAGTATTATGTGCTCAGTGGCCCATTAGTACAAGCATTATTTGCCCACATTACCATGGTAACCATGATTTGCTTATGGTTATAGGCCTATATCTCTTTGGATTGTGTAAAAAATAAACATAGAGACGGAAGAAGGATTGTTTAAAAGTTCTGGTAGTGGTGTGAGGGAACAAATATAACTAAGTATAATTAAAAAGGTCAAACTATATATAAAGTTGATATCATTTGGCGAGTAAACCTTTACCTTAAAGTAAAATGAAGCCTCGTTCTATATAACTTCTCCCAATGAAAAGTGTTTAGTAAATATTAGCATGTAGCACGTATTCATTGCTGCAACGATCCATTTGTGTTAATTTAAGCATGCACCTCTGTAAAGATGATCCAACTATATAATTTCCTTGATAAATAGAATCTACCGACAAGTGTAGCAGTTTCGATATTTATATAGGCCTTATTATCATTAGGGGTATCTAAATGAAGGTAATGAAACAAATTAGCATAAATTACTTCTATCTTTAGGCTTAGAAATTACTATTTATTTTTAAAATAAGCATTGCGCTTATAAATTTAATAGTATTACGAATAAAATCTACAGTAGCCCCATGGCTTCTTTGGTACTGACTGACAGCTCACAGCTGACAGTTGACGGCTTTGAAAAGTTACCAGACCAAATTATGTATCCCTACGCCGAACCAGATGATCTGCAAAACATGTGTTTAGCAGCTGTCACTTTTTACAGTCAAATTTAGGTATAAACCTAAATGTTACTGTAGAGTCACTGTGAACTGTCAGTCAGCACCCAAAGAAGCCACGGGGCTACTGTATTAATGTTACACTTTACTACCAATACTACCCCTAAGTACGTTGCGTAGAACACTTAATTGCCACAACAAATTTATTCATAAATTGGTCTGTCTGCTTCTAAATAGAGATATTCTAAAAGGTGGTTATCTACTTATCTCTAATACAATATCCCGGCCACAAAACAAAGGTAATTATTCCTAACTAAAGAAACAGTATTTACATTTTCTAAAGAGTTTTTAGTAACAAGAGTTTAATAATTGTACCACTAAGCTTTCAATACTTGTTGGTGGGGAAATAATGAACCCATACAGCCTCCATTTTGTAATATTACCTCTATTATTTAGGATGTAATAGTATTCAATGTAGTCAACACTTGTGACGCAATTTGAACTAAGAGTCCCATAGTTCATTTACAATTAAAGCTGATTGAAACACCTTCAGACAGATTGTAACTTGTAAGTCAGGTATTTATGTAACATTGTGTTTAGAAAGTACCCGTTAAACCTGTCAGTATACTAAGTAGTCCAACACTGCCCACTCCAGTGATGTAATCTCCAAAGTCACTGACATTTATCTCCCACAAGAATCACCAGTTTGTAATAATGTCCCATCGTGTTCATTCATTGACTCGTCATTCGAGAGATTGAAACTGTCTCAAACTGTTAGGCACGAGCAGGGTTTCAAGTTAGGGACGTGACGTCACGGCAAGTCAAGTTAGGCTTTATGTTTTACCAGCGGAGTTTTGGATCTATAACATTGACACACAAATCATACATGTTTTAAATTATTATTAGCACCACGTCTTACTACCCGTTCGGGTTTATACACTTACGCTAATGTGTAATGGTAGGGTGATTGTGAGATGAAATGAAGGACCTATAGTTTAACGTGGAATCCGAACCACGGTGGAGGCCTGGCATTCCCCACATTCACAAATACATGTTTTAAAATAATACTAAAAATAGTCTTACATTGTCACAAGATATTGAGTTTTTAATCTTGAGGTAGTGGTTTTTGTAAATCGTCTACAACTCCAGGCTATTTGGTTTATTCACTAAAATGTCCTGTAAGAATCCTCCTGCCAGGAGGTATACTAAAATGAGCCCCGCGGAATAATTTGTCTAAATGGAATAGGAAACAAGAAAGAGTTTATTTGAAATACAAGTAAATACTGTCCAGGCACATATAGTATAGTTATTGTGTATACTCGTCAGCGGAAGAGGGAAATAATCGTCAGATAGACGAGGGGCCCCACAGGTTGAACTGCTCATTTTATTCCTTCTCTCTTTATCTCGTACATCGGCGACTAAGTGTGATAGTGCTTAAAGGCTTATTTACGTCAAGTTAATATAAAGCCTACTTCGCAAAACAGCTTCAAATTCACCAAGCGGGCAACGTCATTAGGTGTAAAGGATTAATTTTAGGCTTTGGCCAATGACGCAATACAAACCATTTCATTATTTGCATCTACATATCTCTATGAACAATGAGGGCAATTAAAATTCCAAAAATCCTTAGACATTTGCAAAATGACCTTCAGCTTTGTTTCACAGAACTGAGACCTGACCATAACTAACTCTTCGATAAGAAACAAAATCATCTTTCCCGATGACAGGTACACTCCGTCTAACCCGTAAGGTGGCAAGGTTATCACACATTATTCCACTATGGCGTGGCTTAGTAGATAGGACCATAGTGTAATCAGTCAAGGTAAGACTGCCTCCTTACAGGGTAAATGTTGTGTACATATTCAAATACTATTTTCCTCACAGTTTAATAAAACTTTTCATTAATGGCATTCATGTTATCAAATATAAAACCATAGTATTATAAAATTATTATTTTATGGGTATTTATTATTATTTTTATATTAATAATAATAATAATAATAATAATAATAATAATAATAGTTCAAAGCTTTAAAAATAAATGGAACAGTGCACCTCACAGATTTAATCGCTTCTCTAAACATGGAAACATTTATTCAAGACTCATAAGATATGCGAAACGAAATAATATGCGTTGTTGCAGAAACATAATGGAAAAAAATAGCATCGTGTTTCAACAAAGAGCATAAATACATTTTACAAAAACATGTATAAATAAAAAGTAACATCTCTGTCCACCTTATAGCAAGTATAAGCTCACCATTTCACAAACTTACAAATATACAGGGTTAGTCGTTGCTGGTCTCGGACCCACCAGCAGGGGATTCCCTATAATACAAAAAATAAGTAGGAAATATATGGACAACTTTTTCCCGAGGGAGTTATGATTCTTTGAAAATCGCGTTTTAAAATGCTTTTATGTAAATATTTCAGAAATAACTTGATCCAAAACAACAAATCCCTGAATAATGTTTTGTTGAACTAAGATGTTAAACGTGTGAAAGGTTGGTTGGTAATATCATCCCCCTCCACTGATTAAACCGGGCTCTTCACCCTCCTTTCACATTACCCCTCTTCATCTTGCAACACTGCACAACTGGCTGTCTAACTCCAAGGCACAAACAACCTGTAATGAAACTAAACATATAGCCTGAGGCAGTTCCAACATGGCAACAATTTGTTTTTGTCAATTAAGACATGCCGATTAATAATTCGTTATCAAAAATCAATTACAGCTCAGTGTTACAGAATGCAATGTAAAAAGAGGGTGGCAACCCCCATTTAATCAGTGAAGGGGGATGATGTTATCAACCAAGTTTTCAGAGGTTTAACATCCTAGTTCAACAAAACATTATTCAGGGATTTGTTGTTTTAACTCAAGTTACAGTCTTACAACATCGCAATGAGTCTCTCATACAGTTGTGGGGATATCAAAGCTGGAGATAATCATTTATGTAAAGAAAGTGATATTTACTAATTTCTCTTAATTTTCAAGTTATCCTTGAGAGTAAACAGTTTGAAAAACCTTGGGTTTTGAAGATATAACTTGTATTCACCTTGAAAGAGTATGGAAAGTCACATTAGAGTAAAGACCTTTCCCTGTTGTTTCTGTATGGGATTCGAAAGGCAGTCCCCCGTGTCAGAGCAGAGTGTGACAAATCAAGCTGGGAATTAAAAATACGAATATAGTTACAACTTTAAGAAACTTAACTAAAACAGCTGAAGGTAGAAGACATTATTTTTAAAAACTGATACAATTAGAAAACTATTGTTAAACATAGCTAGTAATGGTCTGTGACGGTTTAAACATTTGTTACCTCTTTGTATGCTCAATCTATAAATAATAAATAATTTGTTCTAAAAAGTTTTTGGACTATGATAGTTTTTTAGGTGGTTATTTCCTGAGGTGTTCATTGACCCTTGATGAATATTCTTGTCTCGGTAGTAATGCTACCCACATGATGAGGTCCCCCACCAGGGACTTACGCCCACAACAGAGCACCCGCATCACTATTGGCAGACTACTAAGCAGTCCCGCACTATAATCATGTAGGAAGTGTTGTCTAGCTACGCAGGATAGAGCAAACAGACCCGCACAGTAGACATGTTGGAGGTGTTGCCTATACACATAGGAGTAACAGCAGTACTTCTCACGTTATCGACTGTCTAGATGTTTGGAAACGTTTCGGAAAATGTCTAATAGCTAATAAGTTGCCTCAGGTATATCTGGAATTTTTTGACCTTGAGTAAAATTTAATATACAGACAAACTTTATTTCCAATTCATCAATTATTTTACTAATTGTTTTTCCAAATCAATTTAAAAATTAAATTCGTGCTTTTTAAAATTTTATCAACAGCTCTTTGAACTTAATTATTTTCTGTAATTGTTTAGTTTATATTTATAAATAACTATGACCAAACGTGTACCTCATAATTTCAAAATACTAAATAGTTTGTTTATCGTTCTTTCAAGGACCTCTAAATTTTCTCTTCTAAAATCTACCCAAGGATGACTTTTTTTTTTACCTTTTAGAGGACTACTTCAAAAATCACATATGTTAGTTGTGGAAGGTATTTGCCATTTAAATGGTACAAAATACAATCTTTTGTAAAGTTTATATGAGTCAACAACTTAGATCTATGAAATCTATGATAACGAGAGTGATGGGTAGAGAGAAGTATTAAACCACCTTAAATAGAGCAATAGTTAGAGCACAAATGAAAGAGGTCAAAGTTAGCCCTCAAATCCTCCTTCCGACCCGCTTAGGTGGCCGTATGGTCTAATGCGTCATTCTCACAATAGATTTAACTGCCTAAGACCGGGATATTGGGGTTTGAATCCCGGTCGGGTGTACTGAGAGTGGTTTTCCTAAGTGGTTTTACCACCCTCCCTCTATATGTGTGGATACACTTCTAAATTCAACCTTCCTCATCCCTAGCAGGTAAATAGTATATTTGCGCGCAACCCTAACGAGTAGTAAGACGCGTTACTAAGAAAATACTCCCAGGATTTGATTGGCATGCCTTCCACTCCCAAAATAATTTTCTGGATACACTATTACTCGGGTTAGTTCAAAATCATTTCATTCACTGACATTCATTGATGTAGTTCAATAGTTCATCAAATCACCATTTGAACATTTTCGTGAAAAAGTTTAAAGACTAGAATGTTTTGGTCTATTTTTCAAAAAGGTTTCCAGGTAAAGAATGTCAGATGATTGGATACTGGAGGAAAGGAAGATGTTGGTATCACACCGCAACTTGGGACTTATTTCTGGGCCAATGTACAGAGTATTATGTGGCCGGAGCCAACAGAACCAGTGTGTATAGTAGATGGATTATTAAGAGCGTTGCCTATAAGTCATTCACGAGTTCAGTTTACCTGGATGACAGCTCGAAATGTTACTAGAGGTAATCCCTAATATATCACTACGCCAACAGCTGACATCTATCACTTTGGATCACTGTAATGAAAACAGATGTTAATATATTAATGTGATAGTTAACCACATTAATTTAGGCCAATATTATTTATATATTTATTTGAGGTTGGACCCAGGAAAGTTTATTTATAGTTTTATTCCCCTTAAAAAAATATATTAACACCACTTTCACAAAAACTTATAACGAACATAGCTTCAAAATGGCGACTGACGAATATAAACAATATGATTGAACATAACGGTAAACAAGTTTTTTACAATGATGCAGACACGCAGTTGATGAAAATATTTTATTCAGTTAAATATTTCAAAATATGATAAAATAATCATAAAATCATTTATTGTTTGTAAAAAAAGACAACACTTTTCTCTTTTCCAATTAAATACGATGCCTGTATTAAAAGATATTGATGTGTGCACTATATTACACAAAATAAGTAACATTCCAAAACGAAAAATAAGTACTTTTAATTATGTTTAGAATATTGTTTCGAGTTGGATAGAAAGAAATTATTTTAAAAAAATGAAAGAGAATGAGAAAACTTAAGTTTACGTTATTTTAAATGTAATATATAACAGGTAATTAAAGATCTTTACATTTATAAGAAAACTGTTATCTTTTACAAGTGTTGGCAACCCAAAACCTAAACATATGATTTTCGAACTGTAATCCAGATAAAAACACGTGCATCAAGTTGGCCCGCCACTGTTTCCAAATCGGTTGAAATTTATATAGTTCTTAGTGCTACGTTTGTGCTCATATGTGCCCGAAGCTCCACATTTGTGCTATTAAATTACTAAAAATATAACGATTTTAATGTGGCGGGCCAACTTGATTTCAAACTGGCCCGCCACATTTTTTAAAACATCCCATCTGGATTTTGATTAGAAAAGTTCTTAGTGCTCCATTTGTGCTGATATGTGCCCGAAATTCAGCTTTTGTGCCATTAAATTACGCCCGTGGTAACGATTTTAATGTGGCGGGCCAGCTTGATGTTCAAGTTGGCCCGCCACATTTTCGAAATAGAGATTTTCTTGTGGCATTCGTTAGTGCTCCATTTGTGCTGATATGTGCCCGAAATTCAGCTTTTGTGCCATTAAATTACGCCCGTGGTAACGATTTTAATGTGGCGGGCCAGCTTGATGTTCAAGTTGGCCCGCCACATTTTCGAAATAGAGATTTTCTTGTGGCATTCGTTAGTGCTCCATTTGTGCTAATATGTGCCCGAAATTCGGCTTTTGTGCCATTAAATTACGCCCGTGGTAACGATTTTAATGTGGCGGGCCAGCTTGATGTTCAAGTTGGCCCGCCACATTTTCGAAATAGAGATTTTCTTGTGGCATTCGTTAGTGCTCCATTTGTGCTGATATGTGCCCGAAATTCAGCTTTTGTGCCATTAAATTACGCCCGTGGTAACGATTTTAATGTGGTGGGCCAGCTTGATGTTCAAGTTGGCCCGCCACATTTTCGAAATAGAGATTTTCTTGGGCATTCGTTAGTGCTCCATTTGTGCTGATATGTGCCCGAAATTCAGCTTTTGTGCCATTAAATTACGCCCGTGGTAACGATTTTAATGTGGCGGGCTAGCTTGATGTTCAAGTTGGCCCGCCACATTTTCGAAATAGAGATTTTCTTATGCCATTTGTTAGTGCTCCATTTGTGCTGATATGTGCCCGAAATTCAGCTTTTGTGCTATTAAATTACGCTTGTTACAACGATTTTAAGTCTGCTATTCATTGTTGCGAGGTGGAGCCATGCTTGGTAGCATACCGAGGGGAAGATAGCTTGTGCGTCCATTGAAGCGAAGCAAGGAAGCTAACACTGCACAACTGGAGCACAATAATTGGCTGTGTAAGCCTAAAATTGAACTTTTTTGTAGAATGAGGCGATCAACAAGCCAGGATCACAGTTTACTAAGCTAATATTTCATATCGGTCTCTTAACATTTATTTTACAAACTAAAACTAATTAAGAAATTATGTCTCGAATTTGTTTGACTAGCCCAAGTTTCTAAAGTATCACAACGGAGACAGTGGAGATATTTTAAAATGGGTAATTACTAGGACCAGAAACTTTATTTACTTGAAATCCAAGAAATATGTATTTAATGTGTGCTTAAAATTGGTAAAATGTTTGATCACATTTATTAAAAGATGTATTATTTGTTTATAAAGCAATAAATATAACCTTATAAATAAATATAAAACTACCAAAATTTGGTATAAAATACAAACAAATGACAATTTGAGCATTCTGCTGAATAATCGCCCCTTACCATAAATGCTAGTGAAAAGAAGATGTATTCTCAAGAAGAAAGGATAAAACCAAATTAGGCAATCCACGTGTAAAGGATTTAGGTAATGAGATAATTTAGATTAGTGTATATTATTGATTCATTGAGTATAAAATATCAACTATTCCTTCCAAAGTAGCCTAGATAATATACATATATGTGTATAATCCAAACTGGTAGCAATACATAATGCTAAAAAAAGCCATATTGTCTTGGCATCTATATTGTTGGCTATCAAAAATCTAAATTTAATGTTATCATTTGTAGGCCTACTAATATTAGAAAAATATGTGTTTATGATCTAAAACATATTAAAATGTATTTAACAACAACAAAATTCATAAATATTCTACTAAAAAATAATCTAAGTGTTAAAAAAAATCACACAATTTGCGAAGAAAAGTGCATGGATAGAGGTGTGAAAATATGTTTTAAAATTTAAATAAATATAGATCTGGGCCCAAGTAATTACATAACTACCCGCCTCGGTGGCGCAGTTGGCTAACGCACTTGTCGTGTTGAGCTCGACTGCTGAGGACGGGGAGATCAAGGTTCGAATCTCGGTCGGGTGAACTGGGGGGGCGGGGTTTCCTAAATGGATTTCCACTCTCCCTGCACGCAAATGCGGGTTCACTTCCTCTACTTCAACCTTCCCAATTTCTAATCCATTAGAGTAGTTAGTACCTAAGCGTATAACCCGAACGGGTAGTAAGACGCGGCGCTAAATTAAAAAAAATTACATAATTATAAATGTAATATATATTTTGTCATGAATGCTTATAAGATATTAGTTATTACTTATGAACTATAAAAATTAATACAGTTTATTAATAATAACAGCACAAAGAGTTAATTAATTATTTAATTTAAGGCAATCAACATTTTCATCGATCTAGTTCAGTGGCCTAAAACTCGTGGGCCGCATGCGGCCCTTCACCAACTGTTTTGTAACCCGCATAAAGGATTACAAAATAAAAATAAATTATACTTTTTTCAAGTATGTTGCAATGTAGTAAATATAATATAAACATGGTAATGCTTTGCTAAGCCATTGTCTTTATAAGTAACAAGTTTATTTACGAATACAGCATCAGTATTAAGCCTACTTATTGTTACCTTAGATTACATTTTTTTTTAAAGTTCAGCTATCTTCCCCCGACGTACTGTCTTCGAATCCAAGAGGACTTCAACAGGTGGTGGTGAATGTTTCAGACATGTAAAATATTTTAATTATATTCAAGTCTCCATTTTCATATAATGCTGACAACTCACAAGAATCAAGTAAAATCTCTTGAATGTCATAGGTTAAGTGACATTCACTTACGCTCACTTTTAAAGTAGTATGCTCAAAGGAGATTATCTCAAATATAGAAAAGTTTGTGACAAGAAAAGCGGGCACAAATTTTGGTCAGGAAATATAATATTTCCTTCGTCGTGTCAAGTTGGTAAATTTTTTGATTATTTTAAAAATGTAAGTGAAAGTACATTGTTATTTAAAAATGATAGTTTTCAGTGATACAATGTGATAAAAATAAAATTAACTGATGAAGTGTTTATTTTTTTATTTTTTTTTACCGATAGTTAGGAATAATATCCTATTATAATGCAAAGCCGTTGGTGTAGTTTTATAAAGATGATATTTATTCGTAAGAAATTAATGCAGTCGCCTAAGTGCTTTCAAAACTTGAAAGTGGCCCTGCCAGGGGTGTGAGTTTGAGACCGCTGATCTAGTTGGTCAAAGAAAATTGTGTATTATTTCTTTTTTTATTAAGTAAAACATATTTAAGATGAAAATTAATATGCTATTGCACTTACCTTCATTCGAAGTTTCCAAAACACTGCAAGATGAATGATGATTTTGTGAAATATTTAGCTTTTCCCAAATTTCATATCGATTACATTTTACAACAGAGTATAAAGCCTTGCCAGACATTTTTCTTTGTATTATTATTATTATTATTATTATTATTATTATTATTATTAGCACCGCGTCTTACTACCCGTTCGGGTTATACGCACTTACGCTAATGTGTAATGGTAGGGTGATTGTGAGATGAAATGAAGGACCTACAGTTTAACGTGGAATCCGAACCACGGTGGAGGCCTGGCATTCCTCACATTCACAAGTTGTGATTAATACACGTCTTGTCAGAGGTGAAGGAAGGGTTTGGTAATCAGATAAATCTGTGCCAGGACCGAGGATTGAGCCCCGGCCGCCAGCATAGAAGTTTGACACCTTACCCCTAGACCACCAGGTCACCCAATAAAATGTTACTTTTTTTCTTCAGGCATAAGCTTGATAATATCATCTGGTGAAACCTTTGGTATTCTCATTTTTTTTAAATAACCAGTAATTTAATTGTATTTAATAACTGAGATGTTGATATGTTTTATATATAATAGTGGCACAAATTGATATATAGTAAATCAATTACCAAAGTAGGAGGATAGCAAATAATAAATAAAAATAGAGCATTCCCAAAACTGATTCAACGAACAATTTGTATAAAATAGTCACATAAAATACCTATAAATGCGTAGGTAATAAGTTAAGGTTATAAGACACAATTCTATAAAAATAAACAATAAAATGTCATTATAAATCTAAGCTAGGACTTAAAGTCTACAAAAAGAGAACTAGAATAGCAATTAAAACTCGGAATAAATTCACATGGAAAAATTCAATACGCACTTTACAAATGGAAAAAAAAATCTGTACTCTATGAAAAGCCAAACCAAACTCTTCCAGTAAGTTAAAAATGAACATAAATTTACAACTACCTGCTAGAGATGTAATGTACCCCCACACCCTCCTAAATCAACCCTTTCTGGCTTAGTTGCATTCTTTCACCAGGAATGTGGATTTCCCAACCATTCAAGTAAAGAGAGTTCAAAGTTAATGTGAAGGCTACACTATTTTCTCAGTCCACAACTATAGGGTGTAATACATTATATTCGCCTAGTCAAGTATTCAAAAATTTAGCTTAAATAAAAAATGTACTTATTCAACTTAAATGCATAAAAATTGACCAAAGAAAATACGAGAAAAAAAATGACAATAGTGTTCTCAAACAGGGGCTCTTGAACATAATGTGTGTACGTATGAGTATTGTTTATGATGGGTAAGACATAAAAATACATCAAAATCTGGGCCTTGAGTGCACCCAAAGAAATAAACTTTGAACCCTAAAACAATTTGAGTCCTGACATCCGTGTAAGTAGTAACCAGATTAAATGTGATTCCAATGTTCAAGACCACAGTTACCGCTTTGGAATAAAATGGATTCCTAAAAGTGCAAAAAGGCGGGGTTAGATATATAAACCAAATTTCCAACTTAGTCCAAGATAAATTAATTTGAAAGTTATTTTTTTTAATTAAAAACGAATATCAATACATTATAAGATTAGTTATACTGTTACGGCAAAATACATCAGCCCAAGTCTTAGGTACAATACAATCTTACCGATATGAAATATTAGCTTAGTAAACTGTGATCCTGGCTTGTTGATCGCCTCATTCTACAAAAAAGTTCAATTTTAGGCTTACACAGCCAATTATTGTGCTCCAGTTGTGCAGTGTTAGCTTCCTTGCTTCGCTTCAATGGACGCACAAGCTATCTTCCCCTCGGTATGCTACCAAGCATGGCTCCACCTCGCAACAATGAATAGCAGACTTAAAATCGTTGTAACAAGCGTAATTTAATAGCACAAAAGCTGAATTTCGGGCACATATCAGCACAAATGGAGCACTAACAAATGGCATAAGAAAATCTCTATTTCGAAAATGTGGCGGGCCAACTTGAACATCAAGCTGGCCCGCCACATTAAAATCGTTACCACGGGCGTAATTTAATGGCACAAAAGCTGAATTTCGGGCACATATCAGCACAAATGGAGCACTAACGAATGCCACAAGAAAATCTCTATTTCGAAAATGTGGCGGGCCAACTTGAACATCAAGCTGGCCCGCCACATTAAAATCGTTACCACGGGCGTAATTTAATGGCACAAAAGCCGAATTTCGGGCACATATTAGCACAAATGGAGCACTAACGAATGCCACAAGAAAATCTCTATTTCGAAAATGTGGCGGGCCAACTTGAACATCAAGCTGGCCCGCCACATTAAAATCGTTACCACGGGCGTAATTTAATGGCACAAAAGCTGAATTTCGGGCACATATCAGCACAAATGGAGCACTAACGAATGCCACAAGAAAATCTCTATTTCGAAAATGTGGCGGGCCAACTTGAACATCAAGCTGGCCCGCCACATTAAAATCGTTACCACGGGCGTAATTTAATGGCACAAAAGCTGAATTTCGGGCACATATCAGCACAAATGGAGCACTAACGAATGCCACAAGAAAATCTCTATTTCGAAAATGTGGCGGGCCAACTTGAACATCAAGCTGGCCCGCCACATTAAAATCGTTACCACGGGCGTAATTTAATGGCACAAAAGCCGAATTTCGGGCACATATTAGCACAAATGGAGCACTAACGAATGCCACAAGAAAATCTCTATTTCGAAAATGTGGCGGGCCAACTTGAACATCAAGCTGGCCCGCCACATTAAAATCGTTACCACGGGCGTAATTTAATGGCACAAAAGCTGAATTTCGGGCACATATCAGCACAAATGGAGCACTAACGAATGCCACAAGAAAATCTCTATTTCGAAAATGTGGCGGGCCAACTTGAACATCAAGCTGGCCCGCCACATTAAAATCGTTACCACGGGCGTAATTTAATGGCACAAAAGCTGAATTTCGGGCACATATCAGCACAAATGGAGCACTAAGAACTTTTCTAATCAAAATCCAGATGGGATGTTTTAAAAAATGTTGCGGGCCAGCTTGAAATCAAGTTGGCCCACCACATTAAAATCGTTATATTTCGAGTAATTTAATAGCACAAATGTTGAGCTTCGGGCACATATGAGCACAAACGTAGCACTAAGAACTATATAAATTTCAACCGATTTGGAAACAGTGGCGGGCCAACTTGATGCACGTGATAAAAACCTATCGTGAACGGACTTTCTGTTGTATTTCACAATGACGGGTCGTTTCAAAAGGTTGAAAAGGAAGGTAACAGACACACCCTAGAACTGGCGAGACGCCATTGGCTGTCTGGGTCGAGCCTCCATCCATACGACACGTCACCTCAACCTCTCAACTCTGATTAGAGTTCAGGACGGTACAATATATATATCACTCGCCTTCTTGGCTTAATAATGTGGTTAGCTTACTTTAGCAGGAAACAAACACAAAACACTATCCAATTCATAGAAATAACTTTTAAGAAAATTAAAACATGTTTCTTTGCGGCTATTTTACTATTTTATTAGTGTTGTTTTATAGGTATTGATAATATCTACCTAAAATGACAGCTGCATATCACATGGCTTGACGTATGAATAAGCGAAAGTAACTTTTAGTTGTCAGATAAATGCCCTTTTTTTTATAAAAATTGGACTGAAATAGGGCTTAGTTAGGGCTATATTATTTGAGTATAGTAAATAGTAAATAAATAAAGAAGTAGTATTTTTTTAATATCAGATTTAAGAGGGGGAAGGGGCTGGTATTCATAACATACAATTTATCGACGCTATTATTTTTTATACATTTTACAATTGTAAATCCTGTGAACACACTGACTGTGTCTACTGTGTTTGAATCTCAAGTCATTGACTTGGCTGACCGCCTCAGTCAGCGAGAGTATCAATCGCTGTCAGGCCATACGGCTTGAAATACTATGCTTCTATATTTTGTCTGCGCTTATACTCCGTTTCACGCTTCATATACAACCCACCCTTTGGAATGTCAATAATAAAGAGGGTAAAGAAAACTACGAAACTTTTAGTCTGAAGGTAAAGAGAAAAGCTTGCTGCTAGTTCTAGAATATCAAATGATGACTGTATTTGTTAGAGGAAGGCTAAATCTAGAACCCTTTTTCATCAAGCCTATTCTCATAGCTCCATGAATATGATCAAAATGTCGTTAAAAATTAGCTAATATCCAATCTTCACGCATTTTTTATATTAACTTGTTCTCAAAGATTGAGTCTCTTGGGTGCAACTTTTTCTCAAAGCGTGAGTCACTTGGGTGCTACCTAGTCTCAAAGAGTGAATTTCTTGGGTGCTACCTAGTCTAAAAGAGTGAGAATCTCTTGGGTGCTACCTAGTCTCAAAGAGTGAGAATCTCTTGGGTGCTACTGGGTCTCAAAGAGTGAATCTCTTGGGTGCTACCTAGTCTCAAAGAGTGAATTTCTTGGGTGCTACCTAGTCTCAAAAAGTGAATCTCTTGGGTGCTACCTTGTCTCAAAGATTGAATCTCTTGGGTGCTACATAGTCTCAAAGATATAATTTCTTGGGTGCTACCTAGTCTCAAAGAGTGAATCTCTTGGGTGCTACCTAGTCTCAAAAAGTGAATCTCTTGGGTGCTACCTAGTCTCAAAGATTGAATCTCTTGGGTGCTACTGGGTCTCAAAGATTGAAATTCTTGGGTGCTACCTAGTTTCAAAAAGTGAATCTCTTGGGTGCTACCTAGTCTCAAAGATTGAATCTCTTGGGTGCTACTGGGTCTCAAAGATTGAATTTCTTGGGTGCTACCTAGTCTCAAAGAGTGAATTTCTTGGGTGCTACCTAGTCTCAAAAAGTGAATCTCTTGGGTGCTACCTAGTCTCAAAGATTGAATTTCTTGGGTGCTACCTAGTGTCAAAGATTGAATTTCTTGGGTGCTACCTAGTCTCAAAGAGTGAATTTCTTGGGTGCTACCTAGTCTCAAAGAGTGAATTTCTTGGGTGCTACCTAGTCTCAAAGAGTGAATCTCTTGGGTGCTACCTAGTCTTAAAGAGTGAATTTCTTGGGTGCTACCTAGTCTCAAAGAGTGAATTTCTTGGGTGCTACCTAGTCTCAAAAAGTGAATCTCTTGGGTGCTACCTAGTCTCAAAGATTGAATTTCTTGGGTGCTACCTAGTCTCAAAAAGTGAATCTCTTGGGTGCTACCTAGTCTCAAAGATTGAATCTCTTGGGTGCTACCTAGTCTCAAAGAGTGAATCTCTTGGGTGCTACCTAGTCTCAAAGAGTGAATCTATTGGGTGCTACCTAGTCTCAAAGAGTGAATCTCTTGGGTGCTACCTAGTCTCAAAGATTGAATTTCTTGGGTGCTACCTAGTCTCAAAGAGTGAATCTATTGGGTGCTACCTAGTCTCAAAGAGTGAATCTCTTGGGTGCTACCTAGTCTCAAAGATTGAATTTCTTGGGTGCTACCTAGTCTCAAAGAGTGAATTTCTTGGGTGCTACCTAGTCTCAAAGATTGAATCTCTTGGGTGCTACTGGGTCTCAAAGATTGAATTTCTTGAGTGCTACCTAGTCTCAAAGATTGAATTTCTTGGGTGCTACCTAGTCTCAAAAAGTGAATCTCTTGGGTGCTACCTAGTCTCAAAGAGTGAGTCTCTTGGGTGCTACTGGGTCTCAAAGATTGAATTTCTTGGGTGCTACCTAGTCTCAAAAAGTGAATTTCTTGGGTGCTACCTAGTCTCAAAGAGTGAATCTCTTGGGTGCTACCTAGTCTCAAAAAGTGAATCTCTTGGGTGCTACCTAGTCTCAAAGAGTGAATCTCTTGGGTGCTACCTAGTCTCAAAGAGTGAGTCTCTTGGGTGCTACTGGGTCTCAAAGAGTGAATCTCTTGGGTGCTACCTAGTCTCAAAGATATAATTTCTTGGGTGCTACCTAGTCTCAAAGATTGAATTTCTTGGGTGATACCTAGTCTCAAAAAGTGAATCTCTTGGGTGCTACCTAGTCTCAAAGATTGAATCTCTTTGGTGGTGCTACTGGTCTCAAAGATTGAATTTTCTTGGGTGCTACCTAGTCTCAAAAAGTGAATCTCTTGGGTGCTACCTAGTCTCAAAGATTGAATTTCTTGGGTGCTACCTAGTCTCAAAGAGTGAATTCTTGGGTGCTACCTAGTCTCAAAGAGTGAATCTCTTGGGTGCTACCTAGTCTCAAAGATTGAATTTCTTGGGTGCTACCTAGTCTCAAAGAGTGAATCTCTTGGGTGCTACCTAGTCTCAAAGATTGAATTTCTTGGGTGCTACCTAGTCTCAAAGAGTGAATCTCTTGGGTGCTACCTAGTCTCAAAGAGTGAGTCTCTTGGGTGCTACCTAGTCTCAAAGATTGAATTTCTTGGGTGCTACCTAGTCTCAAAGAGTGAATCTCTTGGGTGCTACCTAGTCTCAAAGATTGAATCTCTTGGGTGCTACCTAGTCTCAAAGATTGAATTTCTTGGGTGCTACTGGGTCTCAAAGATTGAATTTCTTGGGTGCTACCTAGTCTCAAAGAGTGAATCTCTTGGGTGCTACCTAGTCTCAAAGAGTGAATCTCTTGGGTGCTACCTAGTCTCAAAGAGTGAATCTCTTGGGTGCTACCTAGTCTCAAAGATTGAATTTCTTGGGTGCTACTGGGTCTCAAAGAGTGAATCTCTTGGGTGCTACCTAGTCTCAAAGAGTGAATCTCTTGGGTGCTACCTAGTCTCAAAGAGTGAATCTCTTGGGTGCTACCTAGTCTCAAAGAGTGAATTTCTTGGGTGCTACCTAGTCTCAAAGAGTGAATTTCTTGGGTGCTACCTAGTGTCAAAAAGTGAATCTCTTGGGTGCTACCTAGTCTCAAAGAGTGAATTTCTTGGGTGCTACCTAGTCTCAAAGATTGAATTTCTTGGGTGCTACCTAGTCTCAAAGAGTGAATTTCTTGGGTGCTACCTAGTCTCAAAGATTGAATTTCTTGGGTGCTACCTAGTCTCAAAGAGTGAATTTCTTGGGTGCTACCTAGTCTCAAAAAGTGAATCTCTTGGGTGCTACCTAGTCTCAAAAAGTGAATCTCTTGGGTGCTACCTAGTCTCAAAGAGTGAATTTCTTGGGGGCTACCTAGTCTCAAAGAGTGAATCTCTTGGGTGCTACCTAGTCTCAAAGAGTGAGTCTCTTGGGTGCTACTGGGTCTCAAAGAGTGAATCTCTTGGGTGCTACCTAGTCTCAAAGAGTGAATCTCTTGGGTGCTACCTAGTCTCAAAGAGTGAATCTCTTGGGTGCTACTGGGTCTCAATAAAATAATCTTTTCCCCCGTAGCTGAGGCTACCAGAGCAGAGGTTGAGTTGATGCGTGGTATGGTTGCGGGACAACGGGTCATGCATGACTGGTGCTGATACCTGGCGGCAGCTGGGCGCCACCACAAACAGCTGACTGTAGCCTGACTGAGTAGGAGATTATTAGTCGCAGGAACAAGGACTAACGACTTTGCCTACTTCCGGGAGATTTCTAAGCTATTTGCGAAGTGGGTTGCATCTAAATTTGACGGAGCAAAGCACTCTTAAGCACTATTGCACTTAGACACTAGTGCACGAAATAAAAAGAGAGAGAAGAATAAAAATAGTAGCTCAGCCTGCAAGGCATCTTGTTTATAAGCTAATAACGCAAGTTGGAGATGAACCAGTCCCTTCAACCCAACTTTCATTATTTAGTAGCTGCGATCTTTAGTAACCACAACTAAAATGCGCAATAAATTAATCCTAAATATTAATTTGTGATCTTTAATTCAAGCTATCTTCCAGTTAAATAAAACCCAGACTAATATTTGGCAAGGAAAGTGAAATACCTGGCAGCCAAACACAGTATACTTAAATATTTAAATCTAGCGCCGAGATATAAACTGACGCACGTGAATTCAGGGTGATCAGGCCGTATACTGACCTGGTCACGATCCGAACCAAGGACACCGGGATGGATATGAACGCGTGCCATTAAATATTGAAATAGTAACATATCTGGGCCACAGTAGACCCGACCTTAGTGCCACATTCAACCACCTAGCGCTGTAGTCTATACGTGAGTGTGAGAAGAGAACTGTAATATTAACAAATATTTTTCACAATATTTCAAAAGTGAATATTTTACATCACACACATCTCAAATTGGACCCTGATAAGAATGTGAGGTAGTCCCGGCCCACCAGGGAGCTGTGTAGTGTTATATCCTAACCTAGGTGTTCCTAGACTGAGCAGACACACCCACATACCTCCTAGCGAGCTGTGTAGTGTTATATCCTCTCCTAGGTGTTCCTAGACTCAGAGCAATCACACCCACATACCTCCTAGCGAGCTGTGTAGTGTTATATCCTCTCCTAGGTGTTCCTAGACTCAGAGCAGACACACCCACATACCTCCTAGCGAGCTGTGTAGTGTTATATCCTCTCCTAGGTGTTCCTAGACTCAGAGCAGACACACCACATACCTCCTAGCGAGCTGTGTAGTGTTATATCCTCTCCTAGGTGTTCCTAGACTCAGAGCAATCACACCCACATACCTCCTAGCGAGCTGTGTAGTGTTATATCCTCTCCTAGGTGTTCCTAGACTGAGCAGACACACCCACATACCTCCTAGCGAGCTGTGTAGTGTTATATCCTCTCCTAGGTGTTCCTAGACTCAGAGCAGACACACCCACATACCTCCTAGCGAGCTGTGTAGTGTTATATCCTCTCCTAGGTGTTCCTAGACTCAGAGCAGACACACCCACATACCTCCTAGCGAGCTGTGTAGTGTTATATCCTCTCCTAGATGTTCCTAGACTCAGAGCAGACACACCCACATACCTCCTAGCGAGCTGTGTAGTGTTATATCCTCTCCTAGGTGTTCCTAGACTCAGAGCAGACACACCCACATACCTGCCAGTGAGCTGGGTGTACAATCAAGCCAGTGCTATCTCGGGTTCCTATCAGCACGTAGTTGCTCAGGGTGGACTATCAGAAACGTAACTCAAGTTAGCCCGCCACATTGCCGGGCTTATTTTTGTTCGATCGTTTGTGCTCAAATGTGCCCCACAACAGGCAGTTGTGCTATAAGATTAGACCCTTAAGAGAACATTTAACGCGGCGGGCTAACTTCAGCTCAAGTTTTCTTCAGGATACAGAACAGGGAGAGTTCAAGTTGTCACGACACAATAAATAGGCTCTAGAATAAATAACTTTACAGCACAAATGTTCATATGAGCACAAATAACCGGAAAAAAAAATCGGCAATGAGGTGGGTTAACTTACGTCTATTAGCCTGATAAACTTAACTCTTGTTACAGTGGGTCAGCTTCCTGGGATCCTTGCTATAGTAGGTCAGTTTCCTGGGATCCTTGCTATATTAGGTCAGTTTCCTGGGATCCTTGCTATAGTAGGTCAGCTTACTTGGATCCTTACTACAGTGGGTCAGCTTCCTGGGATCCTTGCTACAGTAGGTCAGCTCCCTGGGATCCTTGCTACAGTAGGTCAGCTCCCTTGGATCCTTGCTACAGTGGGTCAGTTTCCTTGGATCCTTGCTACAGTGGGTCAGCTCCCTGGGATCCTTGCTACAGTAGGACTATAATCGTGTATGTGCCTCTGAACACTACAGGTGGATCTTGAAATGCTTGGCGCCTCCCTGTCCGCCTCTAGGGCACAGACAAATATTATAAACAAACACTCAACCTCCAGGTTAAAATGGTTGAGTCCTTCACCACTAGGATCGCTTCACCCAGCAGTGATACTAGCGAGGCCTGGTGTTGAAGGACTCAAGCTGCCAAAAGGAGCGCAGTGAAACCCCCGTGATGTTTAGAGTCTGTTTCTTACTTGTCTGTGGCCTGGGGTTACTCGGTACACTGCTACAAACAAAACGGTCTGATAGATTTTGTTCAACGTTTATATTTAGATATTATATTACAATACCTCGGTGTGTCTTATTTTTTATTTGACTCTAACCTTAAAATTAAGAGTATTTTACTATAATTTGACGGGAATTTACTATTGACTGATTTTTGAAAATTTTAAATTAAAATAATTATTATGTTTTGGTTCGAAATCTATATATTATGAATAGTGTTAATTATGGTTAAGAAGATTATATGTGTGTTCTTCTAAGGAACACTTACTTTACGGTAGTTTACTGAAAACATGTTTTGGAAAGTTTTGTTCCAAACTAGATAGAATACCACAGGCATGAGAGAGTTTGTACGACAGAATGGTGGTACCATTAATTTTTAATGTTATGTGACAAATAAAACCTATTTTTGACTCACCCATTAAAATAAACATTATCTTTGTTTACTAAAATAATATAAATAATCAGAATAAAACAGACGTAATTAAAGTCAATTGCGTGCCAGTATATTGTTGCAATATCGCACATCAAAGGTCCGGGTTTCACAACCGTTTGTTTAGCAACTAATTATTCAGAATCCAACCAACCCAAGTTCTAATCTTCCTCGCTGTCCTCTTGAGGAATCTTTCCTCACGTCAGAACAAGTATATTATCTTTGTGACGATGAGATAGTGTCATCAAGCAGAGATATTGGGTAAGTGTTGACCTTCAGTTTCTCATTAAAAGGTTCAGATGTCAGTCACCTTAAAGTGTCAAACTTTATTATTTTACGACCTCTATTTTAAACCGTTTCTCTCTTGTCACAACCAAAACGTGGTACTGGCTTATTATGATGGAACCGTCATGGTGAGCTATTTACTGTCTTTTCTTGAACCCTACAGTTCAATTTATATAGGAAGGAACTTCTGAACAGGTATAAAAGTTATTAAAACAATGTGTGTGTGTGTGTGTATATATACGTCAAGTCATGCAATCAATACCTATGAAGGTGACCTGGTGGTCTAGGGGTAAGGTATCAGACTTCTGTGCTGGAGGTCCGGGGTTCAATCCTCGGTCCCGGCACAGATTTATCTGATTGCCAAACCCTTCCTTCACCTCTGACAAGACGTGTATTAATCACATCTTGTGAATGTGTGGAATACCAGGCCTCCACCGTGGTTCGGATTCCACGTTAAACTGTAGGTCCTCCATTTCATCTCACAATCACCCTACCATTACACATTAGCGTAAGTGCGTACAACCCGAATGGGTAGTAAGATGCGGTGCTAATAGCAATAGTAAAAATAATAGTAAAATAATAATAATAATAATAATAATAATAATAATAATAATAATAATAACCTACGAAATATCGCCAATAAGAAAATTCAATTGCGTCATCCCGCAATCCAGCTATACTGACCGTACGGCAGTAGGATGTTGGCGAAGATAATGCCAACATTTACGGACAGAGGATGTCATGTGGTCATCACAATAGATCCTTCAGCCATTAATCTCAGTTTTCCAGACAGTAGCCTCTACTGTTTCATTCATTTGTCCTTACAAAGCTGAGTTGACTCTATTACAGAGCCATTGCTTCATAGAACCATCTGGAAGTATCGAACCCGGGACCTTTGAATCTGTGTGTGGGAGCTCTGAACACTAGAGCACATAGAGGCGGTGGAAATAATATATTGATAGTAGAGTGAAATGTTATCACTCCTGTGAATGGTTACACTATCGCTCCATCTATGATGACGCAACCAAACCCACGCTAGTGTCCACAAAGCATCCACTAATTATTATTATTATTATTATTATTATTATTATTATTATTATTATAACTATTACTATCCATTTAATCAGTTGAAATTATTTTATAGAAATAATGATTGAAAATTTTCTTGTTTGGAAAATTTTCCGAAAAAATATATGATACATTTTCCGTCTCACATACTCTACCTACGTATGAGTTTATATTTTCTGAAATAAAAGACTGAGATCTACATACATACAGAATTTGGCATTGATTGAAATTCAATTTGGATTTTTAAAAAAACTACGTAAAATAAGTTGGCCCTGTTCGGTTGTCAGTGTGTACTTAAATACTCTACAGGTCTCAAATTACCTTAAATTGGGTCAAATATTTTTGTATTTACTTCTTCTATTGTCAGAATATGGCCCTATTGAAATTCATCTAAATCGGATAAACCAAAGTAGGATTTTTCTTGGAAAATATCATCCTAAGCAACAACAAAAAACGTAAAAAGAGCAGCACACATTTGTTTTTACCAAGTATATTTGTATTTTCTTAGAATTTCTGCCCATCAGAAATATATCATTGATACAGCCCAACTTTCTGACGTAGATACTTTTTAAATACCTTTTTTTTATCTTACCAGAATCCTACTGTAAAGTAGGACCATGGTAACAAAGACAACCTTTCAGAGGGTTATTCGTAAGAGAATCGGAGCTTATATAGTTTATCAGACGAATCTTAAAAGTTCCCGAGATCTATTTTCATGATACGATGCGGTGATGGAAATCATGGACACAACCACACAACACATCCGCGTATCACACGCAATATTTACCATTCTGGGGAGGAAGTGACGAGGGAAGATATCACTTCCGGTTTACACCGAGGAAAACTACCGAACAAATTCTTAGCCTAGCGAAAGGACTGGCGACAAAATGCTTGTATTGGAGTCCTATTCAGGCCTATCAGTATCCTTATATATTTAGCCTTTCTTTAATACGTCTGAAAGGCATTTTAACCCACCAGAACACTACTCTATATAACCTTTCTTTAATACGTCTGAAAGGCGTTTTAACCACCAGAATACTACTCTATATAACCTTTCTTTAATACGTCTGAAAGGCATTTTAACCCACCAGAACACTACTCTATATAACCTTTCTTTAATACGTCTGAAAGGCGTTTTAACCCACCAGAATACTACTCTATATAACCTTTATTAAAAACGTCTGAAAGACATTTTAACCCACCAGAATACTACTCTATATAACCTTTCTTTAATACGTCTGAAAGGCGTTTTAACCCACCAGAATACTACTCTATATAACCTTTATTAAAAACGTCTGAAAGACATTTTAACCCACCAGAATACTACTCTATATAACCTTTCTTTAATACGTCTGAAAGGCATTTTAACCCACCAGAACACTACTCTATATAAACTTTCTTTAATACGTCTGAAAGGCATTTTAACCCACCAGAACACTACTCTATATAACCCTTCTTTAATACGTCTGAAAGGCGTTTTAACCCACCAGAATACTACTCTATATAACCTTTCTTTAATACGTCTGAAAGGCATTTTAACCCACCAGAACACTACTCTATATAACCTTTCTTTAATACGTCTGAAAGGCGTTTTAACCCACCAGAATACTACTCTATATAACCTTTCTTTAATACGTCTGAAAGGCGTTTTAACCCACCAGAATACTACTCTATATAACCTTTCTTTAATACGTCTGAAAGGCATTTTAACCCACCAGAACACTACTCTATATAACCTTTCATTAATACGTCTGAAAGGCGTTTTAACCCACCAGAATACTACTCTATATAACCTTTATTAAAAACGTCTGAAAGACATTTTAACCCACCAGAATACTACTCTATATAACCTTTCTTTAATACGTCTGAAAGGCATTTTAACCACCAAAATACTACTCTATATAACCTTTATTAAAAACGTCTGAAAGACATTTTAACCCACCAGAATACTACTCTATATAACCTTTCTTTAATACGTCTGAAAGGCATTTTAACCCACCAGAACACTACTCTATATAACCTTTCATTAATACGTCTGAAAGGCGTTTTAACCCACCAGAATACTACTCTATATAACCTTTATTAAAAACGTCTGAAAGACATTTTAACCCACCAGAATACTACTCTATATAACCTTTTGTGTACATTCCTATAACGAGTGTATAGCACAACTTATCGCCGCCACTTGGAAGGAAGAACTTGAAAGAGAGTTCTGACGATCTTAATTCGTGATGATGATAAATTAGATCGTGATAAATAACTCTTTCTTCTCTGTGTGATTAGCAGACACGCTGATGACGTCAATACTATACACACGTGTGACGTAGGTGTGTGTGTGTGTGTGTGTGTGTGTGTGTGTACGGTAGGTAACTGTTTTCTTTGATGGTGTGATTTTGCGATAAATGTACTACATTTACATATCCTTTGTCGACAAATTCACATATCTTTACTAAAGGATATGTTAAATTTACTTGATGGATTGACTGGCGTCTCTAAAAGTAGGATTACATTTTCCGGTAGGCTCATCGCAGTGGTGGCTTGTGGCCAACTACAGTAGTCCCGTGGCTTCTTTGGTGCTGACTGACAGCTGACAGCAGACTTCTGACATTCAACATTTAGGTATATACAGTAGCCCCATGGCTTCTTTGGTGCTGACTGACAGCTCACAACTGACTTCTGACATTCAACATTTAGGTATATATAGTAGCCCCATGGCTTCTTTGGTGCTGACTGACAGCTCACAACTGACTTCTGACTGTCAACATTTAGGTATGTACAGTAGCCCATGGCTTCTTTGGTGCTGAATGACAGCTCACAGCTGACTTCTGACAGTCAACATTTAGGTATATACAGTAGCCCCATGGCTTCTTTGGTGCTGACTGACAGCTCACAACTGACTTCTGACATTCAACATTTAGGTATATACAGTAGCCCCATGGCTTCTTTGGTGCTGACTGACAGCTCACAACTGACTTCTGACTGTCAACATTTAGGTATATACAGTAGCTCCGTGGCTTCTTTGGTGCTGAATGACAGCTCACAGCTTACTTCTGGCTGTCAACATTTAGGTATATACAGTAGCCCCGTGGCTTCTTTGGTGCTGAATGACAGCTCACAGCTTACTTCTGGCTGTCAACATTTAGGTATATACAGTAGCCCCATGGCTTCTTTGGTGCTGAATGACAGCTCACTGCTGACTTCTGACAGTCAACATTTAGGTATATACAGTAGCCCCATGGCTTCTTTGGTGCTGACTGACAGCTCACAACTGACTTCTGACTGTCAACATTTAGGTATATACAGTAGCTCCGTGGCTTCTTTGGTGCTGAGTGACAGCTCACAACTGACTTCTGACTGTCAACATTTAGGTATATACAGTAGCCCCATGGCTTCTTTGGTGCTGACTGACAGCTCACAGCTGACTTCTGACAGTCAACATTTAGGTATATATAGTAGCCCCATGGCTTCTTTGGTGCTGACTGACTGCTCACTGATGAATTCTGACAGTCAACATTTAGGTATATACCTAAATTTTGATTGTCAGAAGTGACAGCTGCTAAACACATGTTTTTGCAGCTCATATGGTTCAGCATAGGGATACATAATTTGGTCTGGTAACTTTTCAAGCTCTTAGCTGTCAGTCAGCACCAAAGAAGCCACGGGGCTACTGTAAGTAGGTGAAAGGAGTGGGTTGGAGGAGGCGGTATAAATACTATTATACCTATATATAGTGGCGAAATAATTCTAGGAACTATATATATGTGTTCAAAATACATCAAATGCTAGTTATAAAATGTTGAGTCTGAATGTTATAAGCCTCTATTAAGGCGCGACGGAAAGGGACGCGAGGAAATGCCAATGTTGTTGCGGGTTTTATGTCAAAACATCTTTTTGGCTAAAATAAATAAAATATTGCTCCACTATATGCATACAATTTGATTTAATTCACATGGTGAACTCAAAATTTCTTGAATAATTGCCAAGGGTGTCCTGAAATTTAATGACAACTTTTTTCCTTCATTTAAAAAGTTTCTCATCTAATGCCGCTATGCTCATGATGGATATTCAGGAACTTTTGATATCAACATGGGAATAAAATTAATTTTTATGTTTGTACTGGAGCAATATTTTATTTATTTTGGTAAAAAAAAAGCGTTGCTCTAAAAACTGAAAAAAAACTGGCTTTTTCTCGCGTCCCCTTCCGCCCCACCTTAATAAACTGTAGAGTTTGTTAGGATCATTGCACTATAGGCCTACCTACCCCACAAAGAGGAATGGAGGCTGTAAAAGGCAAGGCCGTAGCCAACCAATATTTCAGGGCGGTACAGGGGGAGGGTTGGTGGGCACCCCCCCCCCCCCCCCCAATTGATGGAAGCTAGAAAAAAATTCTAAATTATATATAGTTCTAGACTCTATCTGAAGTGTTTTTTTTCATGGTAAAATAAAAATAAACCCCTAGCTGCCGAAGGCTTAGAAAATTTCCAAGTATTTAACATCTCTAGAAGCTCTCTGAAGTGCTTTTTATGGTAATACAGCCCCTAATTTGTATTCGTATCTTTATTTTGATATTGTTTGAACCATAAATAAAGCCATATATAATTTGTTCATAAAATTTCGCAGGGGGTCTAACCCTTTAACCCCCCTGGCTACGGCCTTGGGAAAAGGAGATAAAGTTGTTGGCAAACAATTTACTAACATTATTTAAAAAATATTACACAGAAAAACAATCCAAATAAATTATGGCAGTTAGAAATGAAAGCGTTTCGACAATATTTTCAGCTCTTTGAATCTTAGACGTAGGTAATGTATTTTTTTAAATGGATTTAATTATAATATCGAAGCATAAATATCAGGTCTACAGCAGACCGGACGTTAGTGACACATTCAACCACCAAGTGCTGTAGTCGATACGTGAATGTTAGAAAAGAATTGTAATCCCTAATGGCACTTATTTAAATTGCTGGATTATTTTTAATCCAACCAAAAAGTAAATAAAAAAAATTGAGATTTTTTTTCAGTATGGAAAGTTTTCCATATAAGATTAAGGGAAAATTATCCGATTCACAACCATAACTGTAACCAATAATTAAATTGACATAAATGAATGACGTCCAATATTGTAGTCCCGATACTGGGGTGATTAAAGTCCAAGTTGTCATTGAGCCCCAAGGGCAGGGGTCAAGTTTGGGTCAAAGTCAATACAGACAAAGTGTAATTTGTTTACAAGAATATATCAAACATAGGAAGATACATACAAAATTTAAGATACCCAAGTTATATTAATATTATTTATTAGTTTAAACAACCAATTATGTTTTAACGCAATACAACTAATAAAAAGAATACTAATAAGGTATTAAGACCTACATTATAATACATAATAAATTCAAATAATAGATATTATTTTGGTAAAGAGTATTCTATGCTAATCCGCCACATACAGGACTGTAGTATATCACTATGTCTCCCTGACCACTCAGCCACCAGTCCTTTCCCCCCCTCTCACCCTGTTCTATCAGCACTGTCTCCTGAGTCCATGTAACACAATCTCCTCATGAGATAACACCCAGCAGGTAGTCATGTGGCTGACACACCTCAAACATCCACCAATCACGGGCTAGCTCGACTCTCAGAGCAACAAGGGGACAAGTCACACACCTGGCTTAAGACCCCCTTACACGCTCAATATCATTGCACAATAATATTGACCGTCTACGGGGGTCTTTAAAACACTACACAGATATCACCGCATCTTACTGCCCATCCTTGCTGTACGCACGATAAGCACGATAGTGAGGTAAGCTTGGGGAAGGTATAGTTATAGAAGAAATGTACCCGCATTGACTTGGAGGAAGACAAATGAAATATTTAGGAGAGAAAAAAAAACACTAATTTCTTACGACAGTGATCCAAAGCCTGACCGCTGGCAAATGAATCTTGATGAGCCTAACATATAGCCCGCATGCCCACCATTACGGTCATTTAAAAGAATGCTTTTTAATCAATTTTTTTAACGCAAAATAAATCCAAAGTGAACCAAAATTGAAAAATATGTTCTTTTTGTAAACGCGTCTTACTACCCGGTCAGGCTGTACGCAAATATACTATAATGCACTCGGGATAAGGGAGGTTGAATTTAGAGGATATGTACCCTCATTTGCGTGGAAGGAGAGTGGAAAAACCATTTTGGAAAAATCCTTCAGTTTACTTGACCTAGAATCGAACCCCAAGCTTGCCGTTATCAGCAGTCCTGGTTTTTGCAAGATTGACACCTTAAAAATATTTGCTGTAACACAAAATAAGTCTAAAGTAAGACAAGAAGAACCCACTTTGATGGCCGCATGGTATAAGGCGCTACTCGTGCAGTAGACTAGACTGCCGATGACGAGTAGATTGAGGTTCGAATCTCGGTTGGGTGGACTGAGAGTTTTATCCACAACTGTTTTCCACTCTCCTTCCAAGCAAATGAAGACACACTTCCTATAAATAAAACCTTCCTAGTCCCTAAAACTCTTAGCGTAGTTAGTATTTAAGTGTTACGGTTCTTATTTCTAAACTACAACATCACAAAGAATGATTGCTACACTAGGTCCGTCAAGTTGGCAGCACAAAGAATGATTGCTACACTAGGTCCGTCAAGTTGGCAGCACAAAGAATGATTGCTACACTCGGCCTGTCAAGTTGGCAGCACAAAGAATGATTGCTACACTAGGTCCGTCAAGTTGGCAGCACAAAGAATGATTGCTACACTAGGTCCGTCAAGTTGGCAGCACAAAGAATGATTGCTACACTAGGTCCGTCAAGTTGGCAGCACAAAGAATGATTGCTACACTAGGCCCGTCAAGTTGGCAGCACAAAGAATGATTACTACACTAGGTCCGTCAAGTTGGCAGCACAAAGAATGATTGCTACACTAGGTCCGTCAAGTTGGCAGCACAAAGAATGATTGCTACACTAGGTCCGTCAAGTTGGCAGCACAAAGAATGATTGCTACACTCGGCCCGTCAAGTTGGCAGCACAAAGAATGATTGCTACACTAGGTCCGTCAAGTTGGCAGCACAAAGAATGATTGCTACACTCGGCCCGTCAAGTTGGCAGCACAAAGAATGATTGCTACACTAGGCCCGTCAAGTTGGCAGCACAAAGAATGATTACTACACTAGGCCCGTCAAGTTGGCAGCACAAAGAATGATTACTACACTAGGCCCGTCAAGTTGGCAGCACAAAGAATGATTGCTACACTAGGCCCGTCAAGTTGGCAGCACAAAGAATGATTGCTACACTAGGCCCGTCAAGTTGGCAGCACAAAGAATGATTGCTACACTAGGCCCGTCAAGTTGGCAGCACAAAGATTGATTGCTACACTAGGCCCGTCAAGTTGGCATCACAAACTCTGAAACCTTGCTGTGAGGGCTGGCTCAAGCCTGGTCTCGCTCGCTCGCTACATAAGCGGATAACCCGAACGGGTAGTAAGAAACTGTGCTGAAAAAATGAAAAATTAGTAATATATGTTTAGTCTACCCTTTAAGATAGCAAGCTTACCTTGCTTGGTTCCGCTATGGTTTAATTCGTACAGTATAGTGTCATAGTGTAACCTGTCAAGGTTAGTCTGGTACCTTTAGGGATAAACGAAGTGTACATGACAGCCCATGATGGCAATAATTGAACATTATTGTTACTAGTATTAGGTGTTCTGTCTTATGACAGGTCCATTCTTTTTGTCATTGAGCTTGGACCTCCAATGCGCCCTGTCCTCTGCCTCCTCCTTGAGCTCCCAGAATGTTCTTCTTTCCTTCAAGTCATTTGAGTCCTCCTTCTTCCTAAGCTCCTCTTTCCCTCAACCTGTCCTTCTATGACGTCGTGCAGAAGACAGTTCCTCCTAAGGATGTGTACGATTCAGTTTGCTTTGTACCGATGAATCACATCCAAAATGGTTCTCCCCTTACTCACATAAATTGAGTATTTTAACTGTGAATATTCCAAACCCTTCCTTCACCTCTGACAAGTTATCTTGTGAATGTGGGGAATGCCAGGCCTCCACCGTGGTTCGGATTCCACGTTAAACTGTAGGTCCTCCATTTCATCTCTCAATCACCCTACCATTACACATTAGCGTAAGTGCGTACAACCCGAACGGGTAGTAAGACGCGGTGCTAATAATAATAATTTAAATCTCCGATAGCAAGTACTTACACTGTTTACCCTCCTTATCTTATTCCCTTAGGCTAAATAGTTTGAGTTACTGACACCCATGAGAGGTTAAAGGTTCCATATTTGTCAATTGACCTCCCACCTGTAACAGACTCCACGGATACAAGTGTAGCACTGTAGTAGTTTACTACTTCATTCACAGTTCCGGAAGACTGTCGAGAGGCATAGCCCACTTGTGCACGCGGCTGTTCTCTTGTCTTGTGGCTGACGTGATGAGCACTTGTTTCTTGCACAGTCATTGCTTCAAGTTGACGATTGTTCAAGCTCAGGTTGCGTCAGATAAGTTTCCAAGATTTACTTTGGGTTGTTTAACAAGAAATTCTACAAACATCAGATTGTATCTGCACACAACTTATACAAACCAGCACAGCGCTAAGCATCCAAAACAGAGATGGCGCTCTACCGGTGTTTTTCGGAGAGAGAAAAAAAGATAAAAGGGTAGCTTACTAACCTTTTGGGTTACACACCTATATACTAATAAAGTTAATGGTTTTAGGGATTAGGGTTCGGCCAGACTGCCAAGCGTGCGAGCGAGCGCGCAAGCGACTGGGTGGCCAAACTGGCGAGCGCGCGAGCGAGCGCGTAATTAGCGGACCCTAGTTAGATTATTATTAGCACCACGTCTTACTACCCGTTCGGGTTATACGCACTTACGCTAATGTGTAATGGTAGGGTTATTGTGAGATGAAATGAAGGACCTACAGTTTAACGTGGAATCCGAACCACGGTGGTGGCCTGGCATTCCCCACATTCACAAGATGTCTTGTCAGAGGTGAAGGAAGGGTTTGGAAATAAGATAAATCTGTGCCGGGACCGAGGATTGAACCCCGGCTGCCAGCACAGAAGTCTGACACCTTACCCCTAGACCACTAGGTCACCGCCCCCCCCTCCCCCCTAGTTAGAGAAGATGTCTCTGTCAAACACACTTAGTACATCTCTGATCCTCGAAAATTCTTACAGAAAATATTGTGTATTTATAAAAAAGAAAAAAGTAGAAGTGCATCCAATTAATAAATTGAGAAATGCGTATGGTACTGTACTGAAGTGTTTTAAAATCAGATTTGCCGCACCAGTGGCAGAATAGTGCGTTGCACTCGATAACTTTTGACTAGGAGGCAAAGGTTCGAATCTTGGCTCAGTGAACTGAAGGTGATTTTTAAAACTTATTTATTGTTGTGGTTTTTTCATACTCTCTCCAAACTAATGGTGATTCTTATTTGTAAAGGCCTACTTTGATTATAATATTGAAGTATTTTAACATATCGGGTTTACATATATACATTATATTATTTATGGTCTTACCAATTAAATTAGGCCATTATTATTATTATTATTATTATTATTATTATTATTATTAGCACCGCATCTTACTTCCCGTTCGGGTTATATGCACTTACGCTAATGTGTAATGGTAGGGTGATTGTGAGATGAAATGAAGGACCTACAGTTTAACGTGGAATCCGAACCACGGTGGAGGCCTGGCTTTCCCCACATTCACAAGATGTCTTGCCAGAGGTGAAGGAAGGGTTTGGTAATCAGATAAATCTGTGCCGGGACCGAGGATTGAGCCCCAGACCTCCAGCACAGAAGTCTGACACCTTACCCCTAGACCGCCAGGTCACCGGGCCATTAATAGCAAGTGTGTTAAACCTATCACTGATAGAAAAAAGTCAAATATCATGTCAAAATGAGAAGTTTCCCCAGCACTCAATGAACCAACATACAATAATATTGCCTAGCGCCTGTAAACTAGACTGTACCGGGTCGAGCGCGCGCGCTTGAAAAATAGAACCAGTTCTATCTTTCAAGCGCGCGCGCTCAGTCGCTCGCGCGCTCGCTCGCTCGCTCGCTCCAGTGTGGCCACCCCCCATTACAACCAATGTGTTCTATTTTATATTTTAGTCGCTCGCGCGCTCAGTCTGGCCGTACCCTTAGGAAGCAGGCCCAATGAGAGGGGGTTATATCTTACCCGGGCCCGGGGGTCATAAAGGGGCCTGATAATTTCCTGGGATCTCAGAAAATGTTTGCCTGTGTTGAAGACTTGCATTCACATTTCCACTAATAATAATATAGTTTAGTTATAATGTTCCCCCCCCCCCCTTTTTTTTAAGATAAAAAAATGTACATAATCAATAATTTTATATCTTTCTCTTTTTCCGATATTATCTATTATTATTATTATTATTATTATTATTATTATTATTATTATTATTACTATTAGCACCGCGTCTTACTACCCGTTCGGGTTATACGCACTTACGCTAATGTGTAATGGTAGGATGATTGTGAGATGAAATGAAGGACCTACAGTTTAACGTGGGATCCGAACCACGGTGGAGGCCTGGTATTCCACACATTCACAAGTTGTGATTAATACACGTCTTGTCAGAGGTGAAGGAAGGGTTTGGTAATCATATAAATCTGTTCCGGGACCGAGGATTGAACCCCGACCGCCAGCACAGAAGTCTGACACCTTACTCCGATATTATCAATTAATTTTCTACTCCCAGATAAAATTCCTCTCGGCGGTCCTGTTAGGGAAGCTATATTTAGAGGAAGTGTACCCGCAGTTGTGTGGTGAGAGAGTGAAATACCATATTGGAAAAACGCACCCTCAATACATCCGAATGAGATTCGAACCCAGATCTCCCCGTCATCGGCAGTTTAGTCCAACACGAGAGTGGCGCGTTAGACCACGTGGCCGCCGAAATAGTTGTTTTCTTTATAACGCATATCTTATGTTTTTACTAAAACTGTTAATATTTTGTATGAGAAGATACAAAAATAAAAAGTTTTTGTTCTATTTAACAAAAACATTATATATTTGTGACATTTTATTTCAAAGGGGGATAAAAAATGTACACTTTAACAATCTTTGTGGGTTACCAAATACGTATCAAGATTTAAGTGGGTCGTAAAACCAACATAGTTTATTAGGAGCTTAAGGTGGGGATGTAGGGGACGCGGGAAAAGTTCGATTTTTTGCAATTTTTATAGAAAAAGTGTTTTTTTTGCCAAAATAAAAAAAACAATGGTCCAGTAGAAACATATAGTTTAATTGTCTTCCCACGGTGATATCAATAGTTGTTGAATTTCCGTCAAGTATGTTCTGGAATTTAGTGACAACTTTTTGTTTTCATTTAAAAAGTGAATAAGCTAATGTCGCTATGCTTGTGACAGATATTCAACAACTGTTGATATCACCGTGTGTGGAAAATGAAATTATGTTTACAATGGAGAAATATTTTATTTATTTTGGCCAAAAATGTTTTTACTATAAAAACTGCAAAAAAGCACTGTCCTTTTCTGGCGCTCCTCATATCCCCACTAAAAGTACGCTACAGTAGCCCCATGGCTTCTTTGGTGTTGACTGACAGCTGATGGCTTTGAAAAGTTACCAGACCCAATTATGTATCCCTACGCCGAACCAAATGATTTGCAAAAACATGTGTTTAGCAGCTGTCACTTCTGACAGTCAAAACTTAGGTATATTCCTAAATGTTGGCTGTCAGAAATCAGCTGTGAGCTGTCAGTCAGCACCAAAGAAGCCATGGGCCTACTGTACTAACCAGTAACCAGCTACTAGGTTCTGTCCAACTTACAAGCTGCCTCTGACGCTACAGTTTTAGTAAAAAAAAGGCAAGAAGAATTTTATACATTCCGTCCTCTACAGCCATTCCCCTCATACAAAGCACTACCGTAAATAAATCCTTTTGGGTTTTTTTCCTCTATCTTTAAACTTGAAACTGTTGGGCGCCTGTGAGTAGGGCCGGTACAAAGGGCGGCGTCCAATCAGGAAGCTTGTAAGGTCCACACCCGAGCTGTCGGCCAATGGGAGACCTCGTTAGCCCCTCTCTCCCGCCACTAGATGACGAGCCCCTCAAAGTTATTTAACAGGAGTTCCTCCGTTGACAATTTCCATAGATCGAGTTTCTCTCTCTCTGTAAACATTAGCACGTGTTCCGCGGTTGTATGAAAACACTAGTAGCGAGGTACTCGACCAACACTTAACCTAATTCATCACCCCGCTCGCTATCTATTAACACTTTTGACTCTGTCAGATTAGTTTTTTTTTTTAAGAAGAGTGTGATTACTTTTTGTTGGTGAAAACTTTGGAAAACTTGGTTTTGCGATGCCTTACATCTCCAGATCGGTGAGTGAACAGTTGATTAATCAGTAATTACTCTAAATAGTTTGGGAGAATTAACCGTACTTTAATTTGTTTGAATACAATTTCTGAGCCGTTCAGGCGTTCACGTTCTAACATCACAACTATCACGTCAGTGCTGAGGATATCTTGACAGCTTCCAGGGAAATTTAGAAACATGATTAACAATTGACTTAATAAGACTTAATGAGACTTAATTTTAATTGAAATAGTTTACTATGCTATTGTAGTATGTTTATAAAGGTGTGTGGCTTTGTTATAAAGATTCAATTTCCTTTGGATAGTTCTAGTTCTCAATTTAGTTCTAGTTCTCAACTTCCTGGATATCTATAGTTATTAATTCCCTTGAAGTTCTCAATCCCTATATAGTTCTAATTCTCAATTCTATGCTTGATCTAGTTCTCAATTCTCTATATAGTTCTAGTTCTCAATTCTATGCTTCGATCTAGTTCTCAATTCTCTATATAGTTCTAGTTCTAATTCTATGCTTGGATCTAGTTCTCAATTCTCTATAAGTTCTAGTTCTCAATTCTATGCTTAGATCTAGTTCTTATTCCCTATATTAGTTCTAGTTCTCAATTCTTTGCTTAGATCTACGTTCTCTATTCCCTATATAGTTCTAGTTCTCAATTCTTTGCTTAGATCTAGTTCTCTATTCCCTATATAGTTCTAGTTCTCAATTCTTTGCTTAGATCTAGTTCTCAATTCTCTATATAGTTCTAGTTCTCTATTCCTATATAGTTCTAGTTTCAATTCTATGCTTGATCTAGTTCTAAATTCTCTATATAGTTCTAGTTCTCAATTCTTTGCTTAGATCTAGCTTCTCTATTCTCTATATAGTTCTAGTTCTCAATTCTATGCTTGATCTAGTTCTCAATTCTCTATATAGTTCTAGTTCTCAATTCTATGCTTAGATCTAGTTCTCAATTATTCTATATAGTTTCTAGTTCTATATTCTCTATATAGTTCTAGTTCTCAATTCTATGCTTAGATCTAGTTCTCTATTCCCTATATAGTTCTAGTTCTCAATTCTATGCTTGGATCCAGTTCTCGATTCCCTGGATAACCATAATTCTCGATTCCTCGACAGAACCAGATGCAGCTCTGGATAAAATGAAAGAGTAACGATACAATCATTATTGTAGAAATATACGACATTGTCACAGGGTCAATGCTTGCATTCTAGTTTTGAAAATAGTTCATGCAACCAACAAAAGTGAACTAGCTTTAAGAAAATAGCATGGGCACCCATAAATGGGCGATAAGGGGTACTCTAGCCCCTGCCCCTATTATTCTGTAATATTTATTTTTGTTACTGTTTTTATGGAAACATAAAATTGTTTATTTGGAATTTGGCTGCAATTTGCTCACAACTTTGAATCATCAATATCCCCGTTACCAGATAAAAATGGATTACCGTAAAACTTCTTGCATAATGAATTAAACGGATTAAGAATGTAAATACAATTTTAATAATAACCCACATCCCAATTTGGGCAACATGAGTTGGCGACCCTTGAACCTTGGAATCCCTTTATTTCTTAAGGATATTAGAAATTCAAGAATTCGAGAAAAAAATCAGTTACGATATATATATAGTATTTTTTTTCAAAATTTTGAATTTGAATTTGTTTTAGAGCTTTAATAACTGCTTATTTCATGTTCAGTGCTAGTAGGCTATTATTATAGGACCAACTTAACAACCAGATCCCAGACCAGTAATTTACCATTTAAATGAATTTATGAATGTTGACATTTATTTACTATATTCCTACTTCCGCTTATGTTCATAATTTTATCCAAGATTTGGATTCGAATTTTGAGATTCAGTATTCAAAGAAAATTTAAAGAGTTGTATTTGAAATTCGGGATTCACAAAATAATGGATTCAACCCATCTCTATTATGAACGTAGATACATTATATTTTAAATTTATATATTATATACACAGAAAGAGAGCTGGATCAAATACATTATTTTACGAATCCCGTTTCTCAAATTTGAAACCAAACCTTGGAAAAATTGATGAACATAAAATACAACAGAATAATAGAAAATATAAACAGTGACAAAATGTAAACATCCATCCGTTTCCTTTTTCTCGTTCAGAGAAAGTATTGTCTTCCCATGTTTGTAAAATACAAAGGTCATTAATAAATAAGGTCAAGCCAAGTACGTCCCCCTCGGAATTTAGACCTCTCGTATCTTGTATGACGTCACGAGACGCCAACGTCGGTTTGACGCGTTACAGTGATTGATAAATCGTGTGCTAAGTCCACAACCAGCGAAGCGGAATAATGTCAGGCTCAGATTAGGGGACTTTTGTTATCAACACTTTTATATCCAATTAAAAAAAATTGATTGGTGAGGAATGAAACATGTCGATAACGCCATTGGTCCAAAACCAACGAATGAACTCAAGCCCTCGGGTTTGAATGCACGGATAACGTAGTGGACTAGGATCCCTTGAAACAACCGTGGATTGAACTCCACCGACCGTACTTCTACTATTGCTGTATTTCTGCACATCAGGGCTTATATCTATTGCTCGGGAAAACGATGGCACATTTCCTCTAAATCCCACCTTCTAATTCATTCAAGATGGTTTAGGTCACTACTATACTGGATTTCATCTTTGAGGGAAAGTGCATGGCTACTATTGGAAAACAGCGTTGTCTTTCTCTTGTTTTTGTGAGGTCAATCTTCCCTTAAATATAAGACAAGTTTTGCAACACTGGTTCGTCGATGTTGCCAGTAGCTCCTTCTTGCCCCGGCATACCCACCTTCAGAAATGACTGAAAGATCAGATTTGGCAACACTTAACGGAGAGAGAGAGCGAAGAGAAATCTTTTCTTCACTAGACCTGCAGTTTCCTCAGTGGTGATATGCAGTGTAGTTGATATTGCACCTGATCGTTAGGCTAAACTAAAAGATTTCTTATTTTTCAAATTACGTATATATATATATATATGTGTCAAAGTTTAGTATTTTATTTAGTAAAAATGTCGAAAATAGTATGACTGGAGAGAGTATCAAATACAGAAGTACCAAGAAAAGCAAATGAAGAAAGGAAACTCTGGAAAGGTGTAGGACAAAGAAGGGTTAAAATGGTAGGTCATAAGCTGGACATGATATAGTTTTGACGAAGATAATTATAAAGGAGATAAATTCAAGAGGGAGACCAAGATTGGAGGACATGAATAAGATGAGGGCAGAAGAAGTTACAAAGATGTGAGAAATTTGGTCCAGGAGAGACAAAAGTTGAGAGCTGCAGCAAGCTAATCTCAAGACAAATGACCTGATGATGATGATGATGATGAAGATGATATATTTAAATGTATGCTCCACAATGTTGGTCTATTGTCAAGAATCTTACCTCTCCTTTGCTCAAACAATAGCCATGTGTTATCACTAGATCTTTACTATCTGATCTAATGTTCATGCTTAGCTGTAGTCAGATAATCGTAGACCAACCATTCTCTTGTAAGGCAAATCTACTTTCATGTATTCATAAGCATTAAATATGTTATGTAGCTGTCATCGTTTAAAGTTGTCAGTTTCGACAGCTGTTAGATATTGTATGTTGACATTTTGCCAATGTTGATCGATGTACCTTTAGTTGTTTTTTTGCACCACGTTTGACTACCTGTTCAGGTTATACGCAGAAACTATTATTTCCATGATGGTGACCGACGCTATATGTAGGCTTGAATATTTTCAAGCAGATTTTATAGAACATTTCAAATTTCAATTGATAATGTTTTCTGTGTTGACGTCCTCGGGATAAATAAATAAAACTGAAGTGGAAACTTTAAAACTGTGGCGCCATTTAAATAGTTGGCTAATTTCTGGAAGGAATTTAAGGGTCTTTATTATTGAATCTCTGTCTCTGTCCAGATGCAAGGTCATGTGGGGGATAAGCTGTAACAATCCTTGCCGGGAGGAGCAAACACAAACCCTGGGAACTGGAGTCCAGTAGGACTGAGTGTCTGGAGGAACGCAGGGGATGCTCTTGAGAGCTTGAGGACAGTTTTCCAGTCGTATGAATTAAAGTTAGTGGAGTTAATATGAACTGTGAGAGTTCCCTGCACCGTATGACCCACCACCTTGGAAACAAGAGAGTGGATTGTGGTTGATGGGCCCTCAGAGACAAGATGGAGAAAGAACTGGTACCATCCACCATTGGCAAAAGAAGTGATTGTTGTGTTAGCCTAGAGACAAGACTGGAGGAGAACTGGTACGACCCACCCCCTTGGGAAACAAGAGAGGTGATTGTGTTGATGGGCCCTAGGAGCAAGACGGAGAAAGAGCTGTACAATCGGTGAGGAGTTCCCGGCAGAATGGGGAATAGAAATTGAGAGTTAGGAGCTAGTTTAGTTGTTTAGTAGTTGAATAGCTACATAGGGACGTGGGGAACAGTAGGGGTGAATTGGAAATTAAATTGCCAAGGGGGAAGGAAAGGTGAAAACGGAGTGTAAGTGGCAAAATAGGGGGCACCAATCTGATTGCTCTCCAGTGGTTAATAAAGGGATGTCCACCTCTACTGCGCTTGGCGACTCGAGTGAATCTGGGCTTAATACTGGCGACAATGGAACTAGTATGAATTCAATTAAATTAAGAGCCAATCTGTTTTTTTTAAAGGAATTATATGGAATTGTAGATGAAAGTCAATTATGTGAAACACCTGGATTTAAAGTTTGTAAGATACGGCCTGTAAACACGAATGTAAAAAAAATTAATAATAATCGCAAATACAATCAGGCTTTGAAAGAAAGAAAGAATTTTGACAGTAGCTTAAGTTACTCAAACTACTTTCATATGTTCATACGTACAATTCTGTGATATGTATGTCACTTTTAATAGATGATAATCGTACATCTATTCCTAAAAAACTACAAGTAGTGAAATATTATCAATGCTGACCTTAACATAATAATTATATTAATACTTTATAAACTTGTTAATCCTACCATAATCGTATCATGGCTGTCCTTTTATCAAGAAGGTGCCCAATTTTGAACAGCTGTATGATAATTATGGTGACATTTTGTCGAGTTTGGTTGGATACGCTGCCTTTGTAAAAGGTTCCTGCTATGGCGACCCTAATCTATGTGATGTATGTCTGTCAAAGAAGGTGTGACTGCCATAAATTATTATAATCTAATCTTACCGGACACCATAGCGATATGAAGTCGTAGACAAATAAATAATCCGTCGTCGACTTTAGAACTACTTCCAGACAGCTTTTTTTGGTTATCTCCGCTATAAGATTACCTTCTAAATATGTTAATTCACTTACAGTATATACGTTTTACTGTCGTTTCAACCTGGTTTCTTAACTCTATGTCTTCCATTTGTCGGGTGTGATCTTTGAACTTTAATTCATATCTAAAAGAATCGTAGCTTTCAGATATAACTGTTCAAACTTTTACATAAATTATTTTAACACTTTGCTGTAATATAAAGCTTGGAAAACTTGTGTAGTTCCTACTGATCATAATTAATTCATTTTAACTTGGAGGAAGAATGTATTCATCATTCGTTCATTCATTTAGTTTAATTTGGATATCAAATAAGTTACATCCATCATTCATTTATTTTAACTTTGAGACAATATATTCAAATCATTCATTTAACTTGAAACAATAATTATCATTCATTTTAACTTTGAGACAAATATATTTATAATTCATCCATTTTAACTTTGAGAACAAATATATTCATAATTCATTCATTTTAACTTTAACAAATATATTCATAATTCATTCATTTTTACTTTGAGAACAAATATATTCATAATTCATTCATTTTAACTTTGAGAACAAATATATTTATAATTCATCCATTTTAACTTTAACAAATATATTCATCATTACAAAGTGAATTTTAACTTTGAGAACAAATGTATCCATCATTCATCCAATTTTACACCAAACACATTTCTTGACCTGGAATTAGAGTGTCTAAGGCGTCAGGCTCGCAGTAATTTGTTTTGGATAACCAAACAATATAATTTTAAAATAATTTCTGAAATAAAAATGTCAGTTAAGATGATTACCAATAAATACATCGTGCTTATTTTATTTCGACCGTGCAAAGGCTTTTGACTCTGTTGACTCTTTTAACCTTTCTGAGGTTTCTGAAAACTCTTTCAAGTTTTCTTGTAAATCAGGACTAATTACTAGCAACGCAAATATATTTTATTTAAACAATTTTACAAGGTAATCGAAAAATTTATCCAGTATTTTATAATAAAAAATTTATGAAAATAATTGAATAATAGGCTATATAATGACTGAAATAATTTAATAAAAAGGTTATTTATTTATTTTTTATCACCCCGTCTTACTTACTACCTGTTCAGGTTGTACGCATATAATAATTACTGTAAGAAGTTAGGCATGAGTAAGGAAGCATTTTAGAGGTAATATACCCGCATTTGATTGGAAGGAGAATGGGAAACAACCCCGAACTCCAAGTCTTCAGCAGGCCAGTCCAACACGATAATGACGCCTTAGACCATTCGGACACTGAAGCAGATGTTGTTAAATCACGGTTAGTAAGTTCTGAAGATATTTTATTAATCCAGACATCAGACATCTTTTTCGAGGATGCTGTACATATATTACTGTACTTCAAGAGAGATTTAATGTTTAAAAAAATATCTTATCACCTCCAGTTGGGGGATCTTCACCCTGAGACCCATATGTAGAAACCCACCCCCCCCATTCCCGGTGCTTGAACCATATTTTCTGAACGTTGCCTACCCATGACGTCATGTCAAGTCAAGGTGGAATCTCCCATGTTGATGTATTTACGTTTTAATGGTAGAGTGTAAATAAATAACATTTAAACAAAAAACGAAAATTATTAAATAATTCTTAAAATAGTCTCCCATTGTCACAATTTTTGTTTTGTGTTTCTATGAGTACAATTTTTTTTATAAATTCGTCTACCACTCAGGATATTTTATTTTATCCACGAAAATGTCCTGTAGGAGTCTTCCAGCCAGGAGGTAGATTAAAATGTCCGTGGAAGCAAATGTTTATCAAGAACAGGAAACAAGAAAATATAACTTTTAAAAGGAGAATTGATGTTGTTCAGGCGCAAATAGTAGAATGAGTGTATTTATTTGTCACCGGAAGAGGGGAAGTTCTACCAGCAGATAAGCAAGAGTTTGAAAGAAGGCAATGTCAGCTGAGATATGTTGTGAAAGAGAATCCTGGTGACAGCTTTGGTTAAATTGTAAACAATCTGTACGTCCTTGTTCACTCTCTTTGCTCGCCTCTGATTGGTCAATATCCTGATTCACTTCTTGGGGCTTCCCTGTAGGACGATCGATGCCGGGGAACTGTCTAGTCCAGCCCGTTTAAGGGTGACAAGGCACGCCAGTGCCTCCTCAAATTATTGCAACAAAACAATTTATTTTGGTTCCATATATTGGAGTCACGGTAAATATTAAAGAAAACAAATAATAACTTATTATAATTACTTTATATCATCAGCCTACAAACTATACCGACCGAACAGCCGCAGTATGTTGGTGAAGATAGTGCCAACATTTGTGGATAGAGGTGTCATGTGGGGAGCACAATGAACCCTCCAGCTGTTAATCTCAGTTTTCTAGGCCGGAGCTGCTACCTTATTCAAGTAGCTCCTCATTAACTCCTTACTAGGCTGAGTTGACCCCATGCTTCATAGACAAATCAGAAAGCACCGGGAATCGAACTCATGACAGCTGGTTCTATATCCAGGAGCTCTGTCTGACAACTAGACCACACAGGTGGTTTATGTCAATGTTTAATTACTTTTTACAAAATATTACTTACTTACTTGTGGCAAAACAAATATTTAAGACTGTGGTTTTCAAAACATATAACAACAAACCTTGATCGCAGCGAAACTGGTGGCCGCATATGGAACTATACATCTAATTTATTGTGACGACAATACTTCCATATTTAAATAAGGTCTTTAACAAATTGAGCTTCAAACCGTTAATGTTGCAAGCACAAAAAATGATTATGGTAAGACGTCGAAAGGAAAAATATCGATTGTTTAATGCTTGGGTCTCAAAATTTTTTTTTACAGTCCCGGGGATTTACAGATATAAATCCGGCCCTGCTAGTGCCAACCAGAAGGAGACCCTCATTAATATGTCCCAGTTAATTGGTCCTGATCCTTTGTTTGTCCTGACTACGATAATTCGTGTCGAAGTGTCATTATCTTGTGCAAGACGCTGATGTTGTAATTGATGCTAATTAGAATCAGTCTTTGTGACGCTTGGCTTACTACGCGAGGACACGTCTAATGAAAGTCGTGGGATGAATATTGAATTGCACGTAGAAAGATTATAAAAACTAAGATAACAATTGGAAAAGAGAAATTGAAATTGATTAGGTTGGATAAAATATGAATAATGAAGAGTAATTGTACAAAAGCTTTAAGAGTGATTGTTATAAGACAGAAAAAAAAATTAGTAACAAATTAAAAAGATAAAAATTTAAAAACTGTTTATGGAATTAATATACAGATACTTCGAAATAACACGAAGAATTTTTTTTAAAAATTATAAACTATACAGGCAGGAAGAGGTGTTATAATTCAATTTAAAATTAAATCCAAGCTTTGTAAATATAATGTAATAATTATACAGTGCGTCACCATTAATGTGTAGTATCAAAATGAGAAAAGGGTATTTGATTTAATGAATGTAATTTTATTGGATCATTATTGGGTGTTCTGTCTTACGACAAGTTCATTCCTTTAGTCAGTGAACTTAGACTAACCAATGCACCCCGTCCTCTGCTTCCTCCTTGAGCTCTCAGAATTTTCTTATTTCCTTCAGTCATCTAATATTTGAATCCTCCTCCTTCCTAAGCTCCTCTTTCCTCAACCTTTCCTTCATGACGTCGATACAGAAGACAGTTCCTCCTAAGGATATGTACGATCCAGTTTGCTTTGTGCCGAAGAATCACATCCAAAATGGTTCTCTTCTCACCCACTCCTCATTTGTCCCCGTCTGTCCCCCTGATCTTCTCAAGTCTTCTCTTGAAACCACATTCAAAACTCTCCTAGTATTTCTTTTCCATCTTCCTAAGAGTCAAAGTTTCTGCTCCAAATGTAGCATTCTATCAGTTTCCTCCTCAGTTCCAAACTCAACTCTCTGGTCAGCAGTAACCTCTTCTTGTTGGCCATGGTGATCCTAGACCTAATTTCCTTGGTGCAGTAGACAGACATCCTTTATCAGCGGATTTCCTAGGTACTTGAACTTTTCTACGTTTTACAACTCCTGGTTTACAATTTTGATTTTCAGCAGCTCTTCATTTTTTGAAATCACTATCAATTTTAACTTCTCAAAGTTGATCTCCATGCCATATATTCTGCTTATCTCCACAAGCCGGTCCATCTTTTCTTGCAACTCTTTATTTTTGGCCAGAAATTCTAGATTATCTGCGTATTTTATTGTGTTGGTGACGCGTCCTCCTATCTAGAAACTGCCACGTCCCTCCAGGTCCAGCCACTCTCCAGGAAAGATCGGATCATACAGAACATAACCATGAAAAATAGTAAAGAAAAAATATTAATGTTGAAATAAATCAAAATATTTTTTTAAAACTCGTAAGGAAACCAGAGTATAGTATTACAATTAAAGTAGTTATAGGTACAATTATAGTGAGTTTTACGTGATAAAAGAGGAATACCTCTGTCCACCAAAGATTATAATAATCAATCTCATATTTCTATTTGTAATTTGGTAATATATATGTGCTTATAGCTAAAATACTGTTTGTTTTATAAAAATATATTTCAACTGAAAGCATTTTATTTTTAATAATAGGCTACTACAACTTTACTATAAGAAGCCATTTCGTATCTGAAATAGTTACGGAGATGTGATAAAAATTTGGTACTTCCGTATTTTCATGGGTAAACGAGAATAGCCATTTTATTTTAAATGTTGAATAGAAATAGAAATAATAAATCCGCGGTTTGGTTTTACAATTTAATAAGGCAGTTATTTCTGAGATTCATTATTAACTTTTGAGACTAGATACAGATATTTTCGAGTCTCACACATACTAGTTAACAATAACAACGTGGACCGAGGGCTGTAGTTTGCAGAGCCATGCTGTCCAACACTCTGCCCCTGCTCGATCAGAGTGAGGCATTCCCGCAACACACTCATGTTATCTCCACAGCCTGACTGTTTTCTGGCTCGGATGAAAATTCCTGTCTGCCATCAGCTGAAGCTTATATCATTGTTTTCTCAGGCATTACAAGGATTCGAGACGCAATCACACCTACTTGTCTGTCTGTCGATCCCTGACCTTGACTCCGACACAAGCTCAGCAGGGGCGTCATACGAACATTTCGTGTGTGAGGGGCGGAGCCAGTGAGTTTACCAACTCTTTTGAGTATTCTGAAATTAGAAACACTCCCAAGTCACCGGGGGTAGTATAAGGGTAACGTTGATAACAACCTGGAGGAGGGTTTACCAGCTTCAGTTACCGCGTGGTCTGGCGCGCAACTCTCGCTGTAGACTAGACTGCCGATGACAGCGAGACCGGGGTTCGTCAGTGGTACGAGACGGTTTAAAAGATTTCACGTCATGCAAATGCGTGTACATTCCTATAAATATAACCTACCCGGAAAAATTGTACGCGATAATTGAGGTCTTAGGCAACTGTATTTTTGAAGTTATTTGACGATAATGATTGATTTTTCAAGTTCCGGGTGTTATTTATGTTGACATTCACCGTCATTGCGTGTAGTAAAACCAACAAGTTTCGGATCGTAAGAAACTCCGGACTTTATCAACTTGAAACACACGTCAGTTGAGAAATTTAAAACTGTCAGCACAAGTCTGTGACGTTGAAAGAATTGAGGTACAAAGTAGTTCTAGAATTTACCAACTCAAGACTCCACAAAACTCCCAACTTTCAAGCTCAGGGGAGGAGGTAATTTATGTGACAACTCCCCCTCCTTCCCCACCCTGACAGCGTGATGCCCTTGATGTTCAAGAGGTTCGCTGACATTTTGATCATTAGTTGGAAAGCAGCAAGTGTATTCTGGTCATTGCAGTAAAACCTGACATTTGATCATTAATTAAAGTCAGCAAAGTGTATTCTGGGGTATTGTGGTAAAACGCTGACATTTTGATCCATCTAGATGACACGATTTAAAAGTTGTGCCTAGGCATTAGTGGGCGCCAACAAACTGCGATTGTTCTTATTAGTTGATTATCTACTTCGGTGGTCACATGGTCTAAAGCGACACTCTCGCAGGGGACTGGACGGCCGATAACAGAAAATCAGGGTTCAAATCCGGGTCGGATGTACTTAGGATAGCTTTACCTAAATGGATTTCATTTTCCCTTCACGCAAACGCGGGTACACTTTCATTACATTACATCTTGCTTATCCCAAACACATTAACGCGTAATTAGTGAATATTCGTACAACCCAAACGGCTAGTAAGACTCGGTGCTATTTCTTTTTTTTTTTTTAAAGTAAACGCATTTAGGCGCGTCTTTCAAAGTTTTTTTAGCACCACGTCTTACTACCCGTTCGGATATACCGACACTTATGTACTAATTACGCTAATGGTTTTAGAGATTAGGAAGGCTATATTCGATAGGAAGTGTACACGCATTTGTGTGGATAGAGAGTGGAAACATTTTGGAAAAATCATCCTCAATACATCCGAACGAGATTCGAATTGATCTACTCGTCATCGGCATTCTGGTCTACTACGAGAATAGCGCCTGAGACCATGTGGCCCCCGAGACTGGTCTTTCAAAGCTGTGCCGGCACATCTATTTGCTCTCTCTCTCTTTTTAATTGAATACAGGGCCAAGGCAAGGCCTGTGACGTCACAGTGTCACATCCACTCTAACCGACTGTGTACATACCATGGTCCTTTCACACACATGCTGTAACTAATGTCACACACAACACACACACACATGTGACCGATAGTGTCGAGCTGTTTGTGGAGCATTCCGCTCAGGCAGAAAACTCAAGATAACAGCTGACAGAATGATTGTGATGGTGGCTCAGATAAATTTGGATTAATTTATAAAAAAACACACTTACTTAAGCACTCTAAATAAACCCTTTCACACTTAGACACCAATGTACGGAATAGAAAGAGAGTGGGGGGGGGGGGGGGGGGGGAATTGCCATTCACACTTCGAGGCCTCTTGTTAATTTACTGATAACACTTCCCTTCTTCCAATGACGAGTATAAACACTCACTAAATTAATTGCGCCTTGACACCATTGACTTGCATTTTAAAATTATATTTTCTCTATTCCCTATTCTAGAAAGACAAATGCTTCCACATATTCTTTCAATCCACATCCTGGATGATGATTCTTATGGACAATTGGGTGGGTAAATCAAATAGCCTGACTTGCATAATTTTTAAAAAATTCTTTTTAAAGTAATAATGGTGTGGCAATGTAATACTGTTTTTAGAATTATTAAAAATTAATCATTTTTGTAATATTTTATATCTTACAACTCGCCGAATAAAACGTAGACATGGACATGTGAAATTCTCTCTTCACTTGGCGTGACGTCACAAATAGATAACGTCGTAACTAAATAGGTAATGTAATGAAAACAAAAACTATAATAGAACAATTGGTCGAAGTTTATATAATCGTTCTTTTCTTTACCCATATCATACTATCCGCTTTGTCTGTAAGAATAATATATTAATTACACTAATGTGTCGGGAATTAGGAAGATTGAGTTTAGAGGAAGTGCACCTGCATTTTCATGGAGTGAGAGTGGAAACATATTTAGGAAAAAACCTCAGCACACCTGACCGGGGTCAAACCCCGCTCTCCCCGTATAGTTTATTGCGAGAGTAACGCATTAGACCATGTGACCAACGAAGCTGGTTTCAGAGGAAATGTCCCCAAATTTGCGTGGAAGTAAAGTGTAAAACGATATTAGAAAAAAAAAACACTCTTAATATATCAAACCAGGATTCGAGCCCCAAACCCTTTTCAAAGTCGATGACGTCCCATCGACCCACTTCAGTGGCCGAACGGTCTAAGGCGTCACTCTCGTGTTCGACTGGTTTGCTGATGACGGGGAGATCCGGGTTCGAATCCCAGTTGGGTCTACCGAGGATTTTTTTTTCCTGAATGGTTTCCCAGTCTCCTTCCACGCAAATACTTAGATTACCTTTAAAATGCTTTCTTCCTCATCTCTACACCCTTAGAGTAGTTATAATATATATATATATATATATAACTTGACAGGTAGTAAGACGCGGCGAAGTTCCAGGTGACGCTGGGAGTGTGTAAATAATGACACGTATTGAACGCGACTTTTGCCGTGAGGTGTTAAGCGATCTGAAAGGACCCAGTTCAGCGACACTCTAAAAGTCGGACATTGTCTGTCCCGTGAACCAGTTCAAACCAACCGAGATAACCAAGTCCAGGTGATATTCAGTTAGGTTAGATTAGGTTGAATGGGGCTACACATTCATACCAACCTACGGACTGCAAACTATCGATAAAAGACAAACTGCGAGCTTTAACCGACCTAATCAATCTATAGGCAAACAAAATAGTTGCATTATCGCCCGCCAGATTCTCCGCTCATCAAATAACGTGATCTGCGGCTTCCATCCGTAAACTGAATTGATATATCAGGACACATCCTACATGTGTTGGCAGAATAACGGTGGGCTTTGTTACCTATAGCTGAAATTACCTCTGAGAAAACTGCAAGTATTATGGAACATTCTTTAGTATTTCTTTGTTAAAATAGGTTGCCTACCTGTGACGTCATGGCAGTTCAAGATAGGATTTCACATGTTTAAGAGTTTACGTTTTACGAGCGAGTTTTAATGGTTATAACGTTAAAACAAAAATAATTCTGAAAGTAGTCCTACCATGTCACAAAATTATTATTTTTCAAATATTTATTTTCAACTATTGTTGGTTTATTCACGAAATGTCCCTCTCAAGATGGAGATTAAAACTGTCAGTGGTAGCAAGTTCTATCTAGAATAGGAAACAAGAAATAGGTAAAGTTAAAAAACAAAAGTAGTGTGTTCAAGGGCAAATAGCAGAGCGAGTATGTAAACTCGTCAGAGGAAGAGGTGAAGTGTTATCAGTAGATAAAGAGGCGACCTCACAGGGTGAATCACTCATTTTCTTCCCTCTCTTTCTATTCCGTACATTAGTGTCTTAGTGTGATAGTGCTTTGAGTTCTTAGATGCGTCAAGTTAAGATGCAACCCGCTTTGCAAAATAGCTTGGATCTCTCCAAGTATGCAACGTCATCAACTGTTGACAAAATGGATATCCTGGCGTTCAGTTATGGTTTGATAAGGAGCTACTGGCGACATCGACTTGTCTTATATTCAGGTGGAAACTGACAACAAGAGAGTGACAACTCTGTGTTCCAATAGTAGCCACGTAGATCCCTCAGAGATGATATACAGTGTAGTCCTCTATTCGGTGGAACAGCTGTTACGTTCAAGATCTAATTAATCAAGATGGAAGATCAAACAATTTTACCTACACTTTTTTCCGGAAATTTCTCGGATTTGGAAGTTTACAATTTTAGTTTAAATTCTTTTAAGGACCTCAACACCAGAAACATCAACAAATGAGTTACAATAAAGTAATAACAGAGATTACAGTTCTCTTCTCACACTCACGTATAGACTAAAGCGCTTGGTGGTTGAATGTGGCACTAACGTCGGGTTTGCTGTAGACCAGATATGTTGATACTTCCCCTTCATCTGAAAGTGCTTATCTCTAATTGACATTAATTTGTTTGTATGTTATTTCCAGAGTCTCATCAACAAGATAATTAAAATAATTTAAGGGTGGCTTAGGTAATTACCAACAACTTTTATTTTATTTTAATTAAACTGATATTCTTAGACGGATTCAAAATTTAACTTTTCTTAATAAGGACATTGAGACTCCAGCCTAGTCAAATTTGGACCGGCCCCGTGGTATAGTGGTAAAATCCCCCTGGCTGCTGACCTAAAGGTCTCAGGTTTGATTACCGGCTGGTACTGAGGGAATTAATTGCCATGGTCACCAGGGTCTGGCAAATTAGTCTTAATTTAGGTTAAGATATTCATCCGGACATTGAAAGAGCCTCCACAAAAAGGATGTATTATTAGTACATTCGGGCATCCCCTGGACAATAGTACATCAGTATCAACTAGTCTTTCAACTACTGGGCCACGAATGATGTATCCCAGATATGCCATCCTTATTATTATTATTGATTAAATAATTTATTCCAGATCTAGAGAAGGATTGCCCTTCAAGTAGAGTTCATTTGATAAAATGTGATCCCTAAAATTAAGCTCAGATTTTTATTTTTACTTAAGGCCTATTGCCAGTGACTTACGAAACCTCACTTCCTGCGGATATCCGGAAGGAAGTGAGATTATTTCAGTAGTTTTTTTTAGTTTGGTGGGTTGTTCAACCTGGTTGACTACAACTACGTAGGGATGGACCCCTCCGGTGTTATCGTTGATTTCCCAGTCAAGAGATGGTGCCACAAGGTGGGATTTCAGAGCAAGGTCTGTCTAAAAAGAGGTCGAGTCTCGAATTGTGGAATTTATATCTAGTTAATTATCACGGAATCAAGAGCTGTGATGAATCAACATGACTTAATACACTTAATATCACATAAATATTATATATATATCACATAAATATTATATATATATATAAAATTGATGGAACGCATTACCTGAACTGATCGTAACGTGGTTTTAACGCGTCGAACTTACAATAAAATGGATTTCTGAAGACTCTGAAGTTAAGTTAGCTTTAATCTCAGCCTGGCTCAATAGGGGTATTTCTCACCAACCCCTCTACATGCGTAGCCACCCCACCCCACCCCTATCTCACAGATTGTTCTAGACGTTAATAGCCCTGTGATAGACGCATCAATAAATAAATTGCCAAAATTATAGCTTAATATAACTTAGTAGGAATAATGGCTTTATTAACTTATCAAAGAGAGAAATTTAATCTAGAACTAGAATAAAAATACGAGGTTTGTCATGTCTTCCGGTAGCTGGGGGAACAGTCAAACGACACCATTATATACCCTCCTAAAACCCTAATGGCACGCGGTCGTATCCGTCCCAGCGTCCTCTGTTTGGATCCTGATCAGGTCAGTATACGGCCTTATCACCCTTTATTCACGTGCGTCAGTTTATATTTTGGCACTAAGATTTAAATATTTAAGTATATTGTGTTCGGGCTCCACGTAGTTTCACGTTCCTAGCAAACGGTTAGACTGGGTTTGATTTAAATGGAAGATACAATTTAAAGATCACATATTGAATATTAGGATTAATTTATTACACACTTTGATTAAATAATGGAAGTTGAGTTTGAGTGACCGCGCGAGTGTTTAAGACACATCCGATCTGTATGTTAGCGAGTGTTTAAGACACATCCGATCTGTATGTTAGCGAGTGTTTAAGACACATCCGATCTGTATGTTAGCGAGTGTTTATTCAATTGTGGCCACGAGGGCTTCTTATAACCCCTCAACACGTCCCCTTGGACGATTTCCCTTTTTAGAAAGAAATCGGGCAAGGTTGCCTTCATTGTCACTTGGGAAATTGCAACTTGGTTTGTGGAGATCTTTTACAATCTCTCCTGTTATTTACTGCTGGTTTTTAAGAATCGTAAATACTAAAAAAAAATATGTATATACTGTACCCTTCAAAAAACAAACCTTGGCTCAAGTCCTACATTTCACATTGGACTGGAATATATATATATAACTTTATAATTATTTTTATTAAAATTACAATGACCTGGTACTATCGGGCTGTAAATAGACCATATTAAATTGAGCTACCGATTTTGTTAGTCTATCCTGTAGGTATGGGGCATATTCCCCAATAAATCGATACATTTATCTACGATATATCGATCAAATTATATCGATATATCGGTTGTTTCCGTTGCATTGTTCTGGATGAACTGGAACGACAATTTTAAGTTGGTCGTTGTTCTAACACGCTATTCTTCACCACTTTTTATTTTTTTTAAGTTGTATTTAGATGATAAAATAGCAGACAAGGTAAATAAATTAGGGGAAAAAATACCGTTTAATAAAAAGAGAGAAAAAAATAATTTAATTTATTTTGATTGATAAGATTTAAAACGTAGTTTAGTATATTCACTTTATTGATAACTTAATCGATATATCGCTACATCGGTGCCATCTGGTGGTTGCAATCCCGGCTGGTCTCAGCCCTAGCATGAGGCACGGAAATGCCAGCTTTAGACCCGCCCGCATATAGACGACTATTTCGTGGTTTTTGGTCCTCATCTCTGGCCGTCAGAGCTCTTGATGTCCTCAGAGATGGAGGTCATGTGGGGAAGGTCACCAAAACAGACAGGCACTGTTCCTTTCATAACGACCTCGATGACAGACCGTGTGCGGTGCATATGGCCTTTCACTCGCTGCAGGAAGTCCTCGTAACTGAATCTTGTGATCGGCTCCACCCACCCACCCACCCCCCACACACACACACACACACACACACACACACACACACACACACACACACACACACAGGGAGAGGGGGACCATTTCTAATCAACAGTCTGACTTTTATTTTTAAAGGCATTTCAGGGTAAGGCTATGAGCGAATAGTGCGTATCACTTTGTGCACAAGAAGTTGAACCACATTACTTTCAACGATAGCGTTCATAACTGATACATAGTGAATAATGCACAATGCATTAAAGTGGGGATGTAGGGGACGCGAGAAAAGGCCAGTATTTATTTTTGCAGTTTATATAGCAAAACAATTTTTAGTCAAAAATAAATACAATATTTCTCCAGTAGAAACACAAAGTTTAATTTTGTTCACGTGGTGATATCAACAGTTGTTGGATATCTGTCGAGGGTGTCCTAGATTTTGATGACAGCTTTTTCTCTTCATTTAAAAAGTTTCTAATCTAATGCCACTATTCTCCTGATAGATATTCAACTACAAAAACACTCCACTTTTCTCGCGTTCCTGAATCCCCAACTTAAAAATTAAATTAACTTTATTATGCGTCAAGTATGGAGTTAAGCATAGACGACCCTTGGACTGGAGATGTATCAACCAATGAGAATGTGAGGAGAATCTCTAACCAATCAAACGCCAGTATAGCAGACGGAAAATATAAATAATCTTCATGTTTAAAATGACTCGTGTACCATACATTTTGTTACTAACGATGTTTCTTTATTTTAACGTCAACTTGAAAATAAAAGGTAATAATACTTTTTAGATTCTATTATTTTACTTATTTATTTGAGGTATCTAATGCATACTTTCTAAACTAACTGATTATATCAGTAGCTACTTGAGCTAGTCTGTTATTGAGAATTAGATCTCATAATATTCATAATGGTAATAACATCAAAACCAAATAAAAATACAATTTGATATAAAATAGGTACCACTTTATTTATGTTTCAAAAGATACAGTTTAAGGAACTTTTTTTTTTCGAGTGACCTTAAATACCTTATATAGGAGATAAAATATACCTCGCCATTTCATATTAACTAAAAAAAACCGTCAATTTGAGTGAGATTGTAATAAATACGTTTCATTTCTAAGCCAATGAATGGTTCTTATGTACTGTGCACTTCATAATATGTTCTGTTCGCATTAGTCATCATGACTGTGTTATATATGAATATGAATCCAGCCTAACGGCCCGTTCAAGAATTAAAACGGTTAAAAACTAGCTAACCCCCCCCCCCCCCCATCATGCTCCACTTACAACAATCCTACCCAAATCTGTGGTCATGCAGACTAAATGTCAGGCTCATCTAGTCTGGACCACCTGTGGTGGGAGGTCGGGGTTTGCATACCAGCAGTGTGTAAGTAGTTCCCTCCTCCCTAAATGGTTTCTCACTCTCCCTCCACACAACTTGCTGTACATTTTATCTAAATCTCACCTTCCTATTAGCGTAAATAAAATGCACACGTTCTGATGGTACTTTCTGGATATTTACACTGATGTGATAAGAATGAGAAAGGAATATTTTAGAAGAACTGTACCTGAATTTACGTGGAGTTAGAGTGGAATGCGGTTTAGAAAAAAATAACTTCTCGGAATACCCACCCCCCTATTACTGACAAATCAGAAAATACCAATCTAACGCCTTTGTCAGCGTCCCACCGGTGCAGGTATGGATTTAATTAAAAATTTAGATTTCTTAGAGAATTTAAATATAAATACAATTTTTAAGTTAGTGAATTTTAATTATTATGGTGATATATCATCTCAGACTAGTGATGGTAGTGATTCTCCTATCATCTCAGACTAGTGATGGTAGTGATTCTCCTATCATCTCAGACTAGTGATGGTAGTGATTATCTTGCTATCATCTCAGACTAGTGATGGTAGTGATTATCTTGCTATCATCTCAGACTAGTGATGGTAGTGATTATCTTGCTATCATCTCAGACTAGTGATGGTAGTGATTATCTTGCTATCATCTCAGACTAGTGATGGCAGTGATTATCTTGCTATCATCTCAGACTAGTGATGGTAGTGATTATATTGCTATCATCTCAGACTAGTGATGGTGGTGATGTTAGAATGCAACTTGATTGTTTGATGGCCCCCAGTGGATATATCTTGTAAGCAGGAAACGTACACTTGAGTCCATGTGTGGCCTTGGAACATACGAGCACATGTGTGTCATGTGTGACATGTGTGTTTGGTCTCCAGTAGCTCTCTAGGGCACTGGCCCCTAGCGTTAGGTGGGAAATAGACCCGTGTCCAATCAATCTTCATAGGAAGGACATTTAAAACAATACAAACATGTTTTTTGCAGCCAGCATTGATAGCATTTTACCATATGACTAGTTCTATATTTTATAGATCTTGACAATTTATTATTATTGTTATTATTATTATTATGTGTTCTGTCTCACGACAGGTCCATTCCTTCTGTCAGTGGACTTAGACATCCAATGCACCCTGTCCTCTGCCTGCTTTAGCTCCCAGACTGTTCTTCTTTCTTTCAAGTAATTTGAATCCTCCTCCTTCCTAAGCTCCTCTTTCCCTCAACCTTTCCTTCTATGACGTCGTACAGAAGACAGTTCCTCCTAAGGATGTGTTGATCCAGGTCACTTTGTACCGAAGAATCACATCCAAGATGGTTCTCTTCTAAACAACTCTTCATTTGTCCCCCTGTCTGTCCACCTGATCTTCTCAAGTCTTCTCCAACACATTTCAAAGCTCTTCAAGTATTTCTTTTCCATCTTCCTGAGAGTTCAAGTTTCTGCTCCAAATGTAGCATTCCATCAGTTTCCTCCTCAGTTCCAAACTCAACTTGCTGGTCAGCAGTAACTCTCTTCTTGTTGTAGGCTCCCTTAGCCTTGGCGACCCTTGACCTGATTTATTTAATCAGAAGACTTCCCAGGTACTCTAACTGCTCCATGTTTTCCAATAAATATAAAATATAATACATAAAAAAATGTGATAGCCAAGGAGGACATGGCTTAACGTATAAACACATGAAAGTATATCTAGGACTCTCTTATGTAAATTTGACTGTAGGAACACCACTTTCCACGTCTTTAATTGTTTGTATTTTTACCACAAACGTTTTATTAGGAAAAAACAATGGCAGTCCATCTACCGCACCCTAACTTATCATTAAATACATACTATGTTTAGTAAATATTGATTTATTTTTTAAGTCTTTCTCGAGTATTAACAATAAAGTAATCACGCATAGACAGATTAACATAAATTAATTGAATACATATCTATGGAGGCAATGGCTGCTTTTGAGACATTAAATTGTGATTTTGGTGAAATATTGTACGGTACTTATTACTTTAATCGGAAAATGTTTTTAAGATTTGTTTTAAATTTTAATTACAAAATGTTTTACGTAATTCAATAGATGATTTGTTAATATTTATCTAAAATTTTAAATATAGATATATTCGTTATTTTAGAAGTTATCTCTAAACGGTTAAAAGGTATTCTTCTTAAAAACACCTCCACCAGAAGGTGTTTGTCTCACTATAGCCAAATAGTTTATGCAAGCTCCAAGTAAGACACAAGTATGAACAAAGAGGTGTTGTGGCTCTCCCCGATATTAAGAGACTTGTGTTTGTTTTGTGTTTCAGGGGTTTAATGGACGCCTGGCGTTCGCGATCGCGGCGTCCGCCCTTGGCTCCTCCTTCCAGCACGGCTACAACACGGGCGTCGTGAACGCGCCGCAAAAGGTAACAAGTCCCGGTTAAAACGACACAAACACCACATAGATATATCGCTGTCCATAAGAGAAATACCTCGGGTATTTAGTTAATGACGTTGCCTACCTGTGACGTCACTGCAGTTCAAGTTAGGATTTCTCGGTTTGATGAATTTATGTTTTATTCAGCGAGTTATATATATAAAAACGCTAAAACAAAAACCATAAACTTTAGAATAATTCTGAAAATAATGCTACATCGTCAGAAAACTATTATTTTTATCAAGAGATTTTTTTTTGTAAACGTATTTTTTAATAAATCCTCTACAACCTAAGTTATTTAGTTTATTCATAAAAATGGCTTGTAGGAGTCTTCCTGCCAGGATGTAGATTAAAAATGTCACCTATAACATTTGTCTATCTAGAATAGGAAACAAGAAAAAGGTAAAATTAAAAAGTAAGTCAATGTTTTAAAGGCGCTAATAGTAGAGTGAGTGTGTGAACTCGTCAGGGAAGAGGTAGCGTGCTATCAGTAGATAAACAAGAAGCCTCGCAGGTTGAATTACTCATTTTCTTTCCTCACTTTTTATTTTGTGTGATAGTGATTAGTGCCCATCAAGTTAAGATGCAACCCGCTTCTCAAAATAGCTCTGAAATTTCTTGGAAGTAGGCAACGAGAACTACTGAGCTATCCAGGAGTAAATCATGATATGCGCATTTATACAGTTCGCTTTATACTATATTGTCGGGTTTGACATCTTAGCTCATTCGGTAACGTGTCTGTCTACCGAGTTAAAGGTCCTGGGTTCGAATCCTGGCAGGGGTCATGGTGTGAAGAGGAAGAATATAGATTAAAGGAAGCAAATCAAACGCCGAAAGTTGATAGCATTTGACGAAAGTCTAGTGAAGCTTGGCTTTATCTCACTTTCCACGACTAGTTGGAAAGTGCTCAATGGGCGCCATTTTTTCCTTGGCTCTTTTCCCAGGGCGTGTGACGCTCTGCCCACAATTATTAGTTCTATAACCTCCATGTTTGGACGCAAGAATAGCGTGCTGGACTGTGAATAAAGAAGGGCAGGAGTTCCATCATTACTGGTCTTCATCAAAGAATTTAGTTTGTCCCTCCTCATCTTGTCCTCCTAGTTCTACTTTTAGATAGATTCAAGGACAACACACTCGACAGCGCGTACCATACAAGTAGTTGTGTGAATCCCCTTAGAGCTCGGTCAGAGGGGATTGTTGTAACTTATTAATAACCTGTGGCAGACAGAACAGACGGCATTCCAGTTACAGACAGACACGGAAACTTCCCTATCCACATCTCTACACAAACTATCCTATCCAATTCTTACACACTATCACTATCCTACATTCTCTAACAAACTATCACTATCCTACATTTTCTACACAAACTATCCATCCCACTTTCTACAAAACTATCCACCACATTCTCTACACAAACTATCACTATCCGACATTCTCTAAACAAAATACATCACTTTCTTAACAACTATCACTATCTACTTCTCTAAACAAACTATCCACAGTCCGGAGAATGTAGACAAGTCTCCACTGCGCATGAGCAGTACGGTCTGTAATCTGGGTCAACCCCGCCTCAACATCTCTCCATGAATACCAACTGACCACTTCCTCATTGCCGCCAACAGAACATTCTAGTCAAGTTGAAAATCAGGGGCCAGTTGTTCTTGTGGGGGCTCGTGCTTGCAATCACTGGTGGCACGACTGGGGGGGGGGGGCGTTGTACCCCCCGACTAGATCTATTTCCCCACTTGGTAATCTTATATATGAAGCCGAAATATGGCCTTACATAACTTCTAAAGGCACCCAGTTTCCAATATTTGCCCAGAAAGGACAACCAAATAGTTTTGAGGGGCATCCACTTTTTTCAAACATCTACCTGGGGAGGGCTGCTGGAATTTTTTGTGGGGGTTTAGGGGAACAAATCCCCCAAACGCCTCTTTTTGCTAGTCCTCTTCCCCACCACTGTTTGCTCCACGTGGCTGAGTGGGAAGGGGTGACCGATAACAGGTCTCGTCAATCTATCCAGCCCCTCCCCCCATCCCTCCCTTCAGCGTTATGTTCATCTTATTTTGTCTAGACAGCTGCAATTTCTCGAGATGTCAGAGGTGTAGGGTCTACTGGTCATAGACGTAACATGAACCAATCATCTGATATCCGTCACACTCTAGAGATTCTTTTAATCATTCGTGAAGTGAAAGCAGAGATCACGTCATTATAATACATTTCCCACCATGATTTATGCGTTCATTCTATAGGCCTATTTATTAATGACCTAGGGATGATGAAGGTTACATTTAAAGGAAATGTACCAACATTTGCGTGTAAGTAGAGGGAGGAAAACTTAAAGGAAAACCACCCTCAGTAGACCCGACTGGGATTGAACCCCGATCTTTCCACTCATTGTCAATCTAGTCTTGTGAGAGTTATGACTTAGACTATGTGGCCACCAAAGCTGGTTTTAGGCTATACATAATTATTATGACTATTTTAATTGGGACATAAACTCGAAAACGTTAAGACAAAATATAAATATTTCCTTTCCGAGGATAGAACTAGAGGTGTGTTTAGATGATTAGTGATAGAACTAGGGTGTGTTTAGAGCGATTAGTGATAGAACTAGAGGTGTTTTTAGAGCGATTAGTGATAGACCTAGAGGTGTGTTTAGAGCGAATAGTGATAGAACTAGAGATGTGTTTAGAGCGATTAGTGATAGAACTAGAGGTGTGCTTAGATCGATTAGTGATAGAACTAGAGGTGTGTTTAGAGCGATTAGTGATAGAACTAGAGGTGTGTTTATAGCGATTAGTGATAGAACTAGAGGTGTGTTTATAGCGATTATTGATAGAAATAGAGATGTGTTTATAGCGATTAGTGATAGACCTAGAGGTGTTTTTAGATCGATTAGTGATAGAACTAAAGGTGTGCTTAGATCGATTAGTAATAGAACTAGAGGTGTGCTTAGATCGATTAGTGATAGAACTAGAGGTGTGTTTAGATCGATTAGTAATAGAACTAGAGGTGTGCTTAGATCATTTGTAATACAACTAGAGGTGTGCTTAGATCGATTAGTGATAGAACTAGAGGTGTGCTTAGATCGATTAGTGATAGAACTAGAGGTGTGTTTAGAGCGATTAGTGATAGAACAAGAGATGTGTTTAGAGCGATTAGTGATAGACCTAGGGGTGTGTTTAGAGCGATTAGTGATAGAACTAGAGGTGTGTTTAGAGCGATTGGTGATAGAACTAAAGGTGTTTTTAGATCGATTAGTGATAGAACTAGAGGTGTGCTTAGATCGATTAGTGATAGAACTAGATGTGTGTTTAGAGCGATTAGTGATAGAACTAGAGGTGTGTTTAGAGCGATTAGTGATAGAACTAGAGATGTGTGTATAGCGATTAGTGATAGAACTAGAGGTGTGCTTAGATCGATTAGTGATAGAACTAGAGGTGTATTTAGAGCGATTAGTGATAGAACTAGTGGTGTTTTTAGAGCGATTAGTGATAGAACTAAAGGTGTGTTTAGAGCGATTAGTAATAGAACTAGAGATGTGTTTATAGCGATTAGTGATAGACCTATAGGTGTGTTTAGAGCGATTATTGATAGAACTAGAGGTGTGTTTAGAGCGATTAGTGATAGAACAAGAGATGTGTTTAGAGCGATTAGTGATAGAACTAGAGGTGTTTTTAGAGCGATTAGTGATATAACGAGAGGTGTATTTAGAGCGATTAGTGATATAACGAGAGGTGTATTTAGAGCGATTAGTGATAGAACTAGAGGTGTATTTAGAGCGATTAGTGATAGAACTTGAGGTGTTTTTAGAGTGATTAGTGATAGAACTAGAGGTGTATTTAGAGCGATTAGTGATAAAACTAGAGGTGTATTTAGAGCGATTAGTGATAGAACTAGAGGTGTTTTTAGAGCGATTAGTGATATAACTAGAGGTGTGTTTAGAGCGATTAGTGATAGAACTAGAGTTGTGTTTATACCGATTAGTGATAGACCTATAGGTGTGTTTAGAGCGATTAGTGATAGAACTAGAGGTGTGTTTAGAGCGATTAGTAATAGAACTAGAGATATGTTTAGAGCGATTAGTGATTGAACTAGAGTTTTTTTTAGAGCGATTAGTGATAGAACTAGAGGTGTGTTTAGAGCGATTAGTGATAGAACTAGAGGTGTGTTTAGAGCGATTAGTGATATAACTAGAGGTGTGTTTAGAGCGATTAGTGATATAACTAGAGGTGTGTTTAGAGCGATTAGTGATAGACCTAGAGGTGTGTTTAGAGCGATTAGTGATAGAACTAGAGGTGTGTTTAGAGCGATTAGTGATAGAACCCTCAAATAAGAAACGTACAACATTAAATAGTGATATTTCCTTCTCTGAGCAATACCACTGGCCTCACTGGTGGTCAAGAGTCTTCCAACTTGAGACTCTAGGGTTCGTACACCACCTAGGTCATACCGTGGCGCGATATCATTGAAGGGTGACCCGTTGGTCTAGAGGTAAAGTGTCGGACTTCTGTCCTGGGTTCAATCCTCGGTCCCGGCACAGATTTAGCTGATTACCAAACCTTTCCTTCATCTCTGACAAGACGTGTATTAATCACAACTTGTGAATGTGTGGGATGCCAGGCCTCCACCGTGGTTCGGATCCCACGTTAAACTGTAGGACCTCCATTTCATCTCACAATCACCCTACCATTACACATAAGAAAACTAGAAATAAGTAATTTTGAAATTCAGGTAAATCATGTCCAGGCACAAATAGTAAATTAAGTGTTTATACTCGTCAGAGGAAGTGTTATCAGTAAGCAAGAGGCCTCTCAGGGTGAACTATTAATTTTCTTCCCTCTCTATTTCGTACATTAGTGTCTTAGTGCAATAGTGCTTGGAGTGCCTAAGTGTGTCAATTTAAGATGCAACCCGCCTCGAAAGATAGTTTCTAATACACCGAGTAGGCAGTCAATACTACTTTACAAGTATTAATGTCACTGCCCCTGTAGGTTAGAGTTAATGCTTGTCCCTCCAGCGAGCGGGAGACACAGCGCCTGCAAGGACTGGTGCATGCATCCCACACTACAGGGAGGCAATACAAGTACACCAACGTTGCCTACTTACAGGAGATTTCAAAGCTATTTTGAGAAGCGGGTTGCATCTTAACTTGATGGGCTCTAATCACTATCACACAAAATAAAAAACTAGGAAAGAAAATCAGTATTCAACCCTGCGAGGCTTCTTAATTATTTACTGATAGCACTTTACCTCTTCCTCTGACGAGTTCACACACTCATTCTGCTATTAGCGCCTTTAAAACATGGACTTGCTTTTTGAAATTACCTTTTCCTTGTATCCTGTTCTAGATAGACATTTGCTACCAAGGACTTTTTTAACCTCCATCCTGGCAAGAAAACTCCTGCAGGCAATTAATGTGAATAAACCAATTAACTTAAGTTAAAGACGATTAACCTCCGTTTGTTTCAGTTCTACCGTTTTTTATGAATTCTCTTAATCCTTTTGGACTAATTCCTCCGTGTGTAATTATTTACCTCCCTTCGCCTTGTTTGACTAGTAGGTGCAAACTGTACAAATCTGAGCTGAACACTTGTAGCGTACATCCAAGGTCACCACGATCCACCCTCTTGTCCACAGCTGATCGAGGGGTGGATACGGGAGGTGGAGGCCAACCGTTCAGACATCAGTCCGGCGGAGGTGGAGCAGGCCAAGGTGACCATGATCTGGTCCATAGCTGTGGCAATCTTCTGCGTCGGGGGAATGATAGGGGGCGCCGTCACAGGCCTTGTCGCCGAGAGGTTCGGCAGGAAGGGAGGCCTTCTCATCAACAACGTGTTGGTCATCGCCTCCGCCATCCTCCAAGGTCAGTACACTTCACACTGAGATACTGGGGGCAAGTGTCCTACTCTGGGTGTGACATACATCCAATAGCTCCACAAGGTCAGTACACTTCACACTGAGGGCAAGTGTTCTACTCTGGGTGTGACATACATCCAATAGCTCCACAAGGTCAGTACACTTCACACTGAGACACCGAGGGCAAGTGTCCTACTCTGGGTGTGACATACATCCAATAGCCCACAAGGTCAGTACACTTCACACTGAGGCAAGTGTCCTACTCTGGGTGTGACATACATCCAATAGCCCCACAAGGTCAGTACACTTCACACTGAGGGCAAGTGTTCTACTCTGGGTGTGACATACATCCAATAGCTCCACAAGGTCAGTACACTTCACACTGAGACACGAGGGCAAGTGTCCTACTCTGGGTGTGACATACATCCAATAGCCCACAAGGTCAGTACACTTCACATACTGAGGGCAAGTGTCCTACTCTGGGGTGACATACATCCAATAGCCCCACAAGGTCAGTACACTTCACACTGAGGGCAAGTGTTCTACTCTGGGTGTGACATACATCCAATAGCCCACAAGGTCAGTACACTTCACACTGAGAACTCGAGGGCAAGTGTCCTACTCTGGGTGTGACATACATCCAATAGCTCCACAAGGTCAGTACACTTCACACTGAGACAAGTGTCCTACTCTGGGTGTGACATACATCCAATAGCTCCACAAGGTCAGTACACTTCACACTGAGATACTGAGGGCAAGTGTCCTTCTCTGGGGTGACATACATCCAATAGCCCACAAGGTCAGTACACTTCACACTGAGACGGGGCAAGTGTTCTACTCTGGGTCGTGACATACATCCAATAGCCCACAAGGTCAGTACACTTCACACTGAGGGCAAGTGTTCTACTACTGGGTGTGACATATCCATAAGCTCCACAAGGTCAGATAACTTCCACATGAGAACTGAGCAAGTGTCTACTCTGGATGTGACTACAATCCAATAGCCCCACAAGGTTATAATTCACCTGGGGGATTACTGGGGGCAGTGTCCTTCTCTGGGCGTTACATACATCCAATAGCCCCACAGGGTCAGTACACTTCACACTGAAGGCAAGTGTTCTACTCTGGGTGTGACATACATCCAATAGCTCCACAAGGTCAGTACACTTCACACTGAGATACTGAGGGCAAGTGTCCTACTCTGGGTGTGACATACATCCAATAGCTCCACAAGGTCAGTACACTTCACACTGAGGGCAAGTGTTCTACTCTGGGTGTGACATACATCCAATAGCTCCACAAGGTCAGTACACTTCACACTGAGATACTGAGGGCAAGTGTCCTACTCTGGGTGTGACATACATCCAATAGCTCCACAAGGTCAGTACACTTCACACTGAGATACTGGGGGCAAGTGTCCTTCTCTGGGCGTTACATACATCCAATAGCCCCACAGGGTCAGTACACTTCACACTGAAGGCAAGTGTCCTACCCTTGAAACATAACTGGAGTGAGGAGATTTGGCGACAGTAAGCAAAGAGAGGGAGAAGATAAATCTTTTCTCCATAAGACCTCCAGTTCTCTCAGAGATTTTACTCAATAAATGTAAGCTCACAAAGTGTTTAATTCTGAATGTCTCCTTAAGAGCTGAGATTTAACCTGTGGGTCAGTTGGGAGATACTACTATCTAGCAAATGACTTGGAGATGAGAGATAAATGTGTAAAATGCTCCATGTGGAGCATCTCATTGTATGGAAATGAAACATGGACCCCGAGGAAAAAGGAAAATATGTATTTAGGAACTTTGAACTATGGTGCTGGGGGAGAGTATAGTGGGTGGAGTGGTTGGATAGGGTAGACAAATAATAAGTTCTAAGAAGAATAAACGAAAATAGAACCATTCTGCAGGCCAACTGGATGGGTCATATTACTTACTTACTCTATGGCACTAGGAACTCGAAAATTCATTACTGCACTCACAAAAGTACGCCACCTATCCCTATCTTGAGCTAATTCTATCCAGTCCACCTCATTACACCCTACCGCTCTCAGGTCTATCCAAATGATCATCGAATCAGCGTTTGGGTATTCCCAGTGGTCTTTTCCCATTGGGTTTGCATTCAACACCTTGACTCCCATTTGCGCTGCATCAGATCTGCCCACCGTAACCTGTGAGACTTTATTACCCTAACAACGTCTGGTGACGTGTACAGGGTATGCAGCTCATCATTATATAGCCTCATCCACTCCCCACTATCCTCAACAATTTTTCGACAAAATATCTTCCTTAGCACCATGTTTTCAAACACTTTAAATTTATTTAAGTTAAGAGGCCACGTTTCGCACCCATAAACAATCTGTAAAATTATTTCTTTGTATATTCCGAGTTTTTTATTTCTTGAGCTCAGGCGAGGCCAAACAACTTACTGAGCAAGTAATAACAAGCATTTCCCGACTGTAGTCTTGACAGCGTTCACTTATAAACCTATTTCCTTATTAGCCTCCAATAAAAATGTCTGCGCTTCTTGAAACAGTTTCCTAACTATTACCTAAGGATGGGTCGCATTATGATAAGAACTGTATTATTGACATCATAGAAGGCAATGAGAAAGGTAGAAGGAAGACCACGAAGGTAACTGATGGATGACCTTAAACAAGGAAATAAGATGAGGATTTCAGGATGTAAAAGATGCTGTTAACAAGATACGCTAGAGGACTAGAGTTGGACAAGGTGTCAGCACCTAACACTAGTTACAACTAATCAGTGTTGTTCCGTTCCTTTCAGGGTGTTCTCAAGCGGCTGGATCCTTTGAGATGATAATCATCGGCAGGTTTCTGATTGGCATCAACTCTGGGCTGAACGCTGGATTGGCACCTATGTACCTCGCAGAGATATCACCAGTGCACCTCAGAGGGGCTGTAAGTAGACAACTAAAACAAACTACTATCATAGTCTGAACACTTTTATAATATTGTCATCTTGGTCAAATCTCCGGAGGATGACCTTTAAGAGGATCCCAGTTAGTCCCTTTTGGTCAATTGTTAAGATGCTATTCGTAGCAGAACTTTTATAATTATTTATTAGAAACAATAATTAATAATCTATTAGTGAAGCCAAAGTACCGTAGTGACCCTCTTAATAAACTTTATTTGTTAAAATATTTATTTGAACCTTTTATTTACTTTTATAATTATTACTGCATACATTCCACTTATGATTACACTATGACCCCATCCTATCAAATACACCCAGAGGAAGTTCACAAGGGGGGGGGGGGGGGAACCCTCTCGCCAATTGCCACAAGTGACGATTTTGCCATTTGTGTGTGACAAATTTGGTTTTGCCAGCTTTCACAGTAAAATAACACTTCTCCCTGATAGTGTGCGTGCTGGTTGTAACTTGATATTCCCTGCATATCATTGGATGCATTCCTTTTCCTGAACAAGTCGTTGATGCAACACCCAATACTCCCCTACACTCCCCCTCACCCCCAACACTACGTTTCCATCTCTGCCTTCAGACAAAAAAAAAATTGTAAAATTTTGCATTAAATTGTTTTTAAAATCTTTGATTAGATAAATTGTCAATATTTGCGTCTGAGGCAGTTGTAACTGAGCAGTTAAAGTGTACATGTTTTGAATAAACTTGTTCAAGCAATGTGTGTTTTTTTAAATGTTCGGTTGAGCAACCTAATTTCTCAATTTTTACACGGGGTGGCAAATTTCACTTCTCTTTTGCTGCGCCATGAGAAATGTCGCCCACCTCTGAGCTACATCATAGTGGAACAAAACAAGGTGGATTTGCTCTTTTTTATGGGAAACGGAGAGGACATAAGTGGGGTTTTTATGGAGATCGTAGAACAAATATCTACTAGTAAATATTTTTTAGTATTGGCTGTAGAATTGAAAATGAACTAATCTAAATTATATTCTCGGGTCAAAAGGCGGCTGAGTTATCTGATAGCTCGCAATCTTAATTGATCACTCAAATATACCTGATGATTTACATACATTCCTTACAAATCTGCCTTAAAAAATTAGTGAATAATGTCCCTGGGCATGGAATGTTTCCTAGATAGTTCTGTGTTAAGAGCAATGATGGACTTAGACAAAGGTCCCAGGTTCGATTCTTGTTTACAGATCTTTTTTTCAATTATTTTAGGTATTTACGATCAGTTTATGAACTGTCTGATTATATCAGCACACGACTTATAAACTAACCTAAATCTAGAAAAGACAACACTCAGACCCCCCACCCCCCTTCCAGACATTAATTCATCACCGCGAAAGAGTGAACCTCCATTTCACCAATGATACATTTTTTGGCCATGCCAGGAATTGAACCTGGGACCCTTGGTTCAATAGACAGGCACGCTACCGACTGAGCTAGGGTGTGGGACTACCCTCGTGTCCAGATGTAATTGTTTGATTTAAAGAATATACTAAATGAGATTGACTGTGTGGCCTTGTTTCAGGTGGGCACGGTGTATCAACTAGTCATCACCATATCCATCCTGGTCTCCCAGATCCTAGGGCTGGAGTCAGTGTTAGGGACAGAGGCCCTGTGGCCGGTTTTACTGGCCTTGACTGTTGTCCCAGGGATATTTCAACTAGCGACACTTCCTCTCTGTCCAGAGTCACCCAAATATCTCCTGCTCAGCAAAGGACAGGAGATCGAAGCCCAGAGATGTAAGTAAAACATTTGATCAAACAACCAGATATACCTGTAGGATCGAAACAGAAGAAAATGGCTGTTGAATCGATGCTTTTCCTTGGAACAAGGTTTTCTGTTAGTGAACCTGATGCATACTGGATCATTGACTATGCGTGTAATTACACTAACGCCAGCCATACAAGTTCACACTATCGATATATCTCCAGGTTTTTCACTAACTAGGTTTCTATGCTAATACCAGCTTCCAGGTTTTACAATAACAACAGCAATCCAGATTTTAATCTTATTTATCAGTGACAGAGAAGGAAATTCCGGCTTTGTGGAATTATGTTAGTAAGCTTTGCCCTCTCATTCAGTATTAATTTCCCCCTCTAAAGCCAAAATACACACATTCACACACCACCTTATTGCGTGTGTGGCCAGTCAAATGGATAGTGAAGGGGTGTAAAGAGTTCACTGTCCTGTCAACTGTCTTGAACCAACAATAGCCCATCCTCATCACTTCTAGTCTAATCCTCAGAAATTTCATCTCGCATAGTATATAATATTATGTAATAAGTAAAATGATAAAATTGTAGGAAAATAAAGCACAAATAAATGTAAAAACACCAACACAATATATTTACACACACTTCAATATTTCAATGCTCTTGTAACATCTTCCTTATGGAATGGTATGTATATACCCACTTCACCGGTCGTGTGGTCTAACGTGCTACTCGCGCGGTAGACTAGAGGACCGATGACGAGGGGACTAAGGTTCGAATCTCAGTCGGGTGTAATGAGGGTAGTTTTTTTCAAAAAAATGTTTTCCACTCTCCGTTCACACAACTGTGGGTGCACTTCCTCTAAATATAACCTTCCTAATCCCTAAAACCACTATCATAATTAGTACATAAGGGTGTAACCCGGACACCTAGTGAGACGTGGTGTAACCCGGACACCTAGTGAGACGGGGTGCTAGATAAAGTCCCCTCACGCTCTATAGAGTCCAATTGTCCACAGCTCTGACCTGGCTGAGAGGCACTATCGAGGTGCATGACGAGATGGACGACATGCGGAGCGAGTACGAGGCCATGAAGATGTTGCCCAAGGTCACCCTCAAGGACATGTTTATGAACTCAATGTTGAGGATTCCTTTGTTCATCGCCATGATGGTCATGATATGTCAGCAGCTCTCCGGTATCAACGCTGTGAGTAACAAGCGCCGGGAATAGCGTAGAATAGTAGGGTCGGGCCAAGCTTAGAAAACTTCAACTTTGCTCCAAATATTTGTCGACTTTTGACTTCACTTCGAATATGAGTCAGTTTCGACTTGGATTCCAAAGTAAAATTCTGAATCCGATACTTGCGAAGCTTGTGCGATAGAAATATCGTGCGCTGTTTCCAAGTGAGGATTTAGTGAGGGGCGTGTCTCATATCCTTATGTCTGTCTCCAGGTGATGTTCTTCTCGACCAAGATATTCAAGATGGCCAAACTGGACGACATGGACGCCCAATACGCCACTTTGGGCATGGGGTCCATCAACGTGCTGATGACTGTCGTGTCTCTGGTCTTGGTGGAGAGGGCAGGACGCAAGACTTTACTGCTCATTGGTTTCTCTGGGATGTGTCTCACTTGCATACTTCTCACCATCTGTCTCGCATATGTGGTGAGTCGGCCAATAATGCGCCCTGTGAATGCTCAACTTATACTTTGAATAGTAATATAGTACAATAACAATAATAATAATAATAGTATATTTTGAATCGCTCCGGTGCCAGCATGGCCCAACGGGCTACTCTCGATAAAGGTTCAAATCTCGGTTGGGTGTACTGAGGGTGGTTTTTCCAAAATGGTTTTCCACTCTCCCTCCGCGCACATTATTATTATTATTGTGATATTGACTGTAATAATAAGTATGCTGATGTATTGATGGGCTAGTTCCTATATCCTTGGTTGTGTAACAGTGATTAAAGTCCACATTATTATAATTTAATAGAGCCCACAATTTTTTAGGGTTGGTCCGGCAGCAAATATTTGTATCGGGTGGGCTTGGGCACGGGTAGATTCGGGTGGGAATTTCATTTTGCAAAAAACTTTGTCACATTACAAGTTAAAACAGTCACAGTTGATTTAAAAAAATGAAAATGATTAGTTTATGCTCAATAATTTATAGTTAATACTAGAGCAGATTTCACTTTGCTTTGTGAAAGTTCTGTTCCTAACAAATCTGGCTAATAATAATAAATTAAAGAAATACATAGAAAAACAATTTAAATTAAGTTTTCGCAAGCATAGGGCTTAAAAATCTCAATATGGAAATGTTGAACCTTGATTTCGCTATGTTGTAGACTTGTAACCTGTGAGAACCGTTATCGTAGTTTTTTTGGAAGCAAACATAATCATTTATGAATTAATAAAATATAATACTTATCTTTGTTTAGTATTAGTTGAAGTGAAATAATTCAACTATGAATATAAGTTAAACACTATTTTTTTCAAAGTTTGAATTAGAGGCTGGTGCTGAGATGGTATTATACTTACCAAGTTCTTGAGATGCCCGATCAAAATACGGGATGTTTAGCCAAGTTGACAGTTAACTCGCCATTAACATTCATTGGTGGGCGATGAAGACTAAATGTCAGGCTCTTCAAGTCTGGTTTGCCAGTGATGTCAGAGTTTGAAACCTGCTGGGTGTATTGAGGTTGACTTTTACTAAATGGTTAGCACACCTTTTAATCAAACAAATGTGGGGACATTTCCTCTATTGTTTACCATCTTATTTCCTACATCACCAATGTGACTTGAAATATGTATAGCCTGGATGAGTAGTAAGGAGGGGTTGAAAAAATTATACCTTTATTTGAAACTAAATAAGTATTGATAAAATAACCTGTTGAAGCATGTGATGAAATAGAAGAGTTACTGGTAGATTAAAGACATTTTAAAAATTTAACAAAAAGTCAATTTTATGTTTGTGGACATAAAATGTGTGTTCCTCAATATAATTTATAACTAATTAATTTTTGTCAGTTTTACTACTGATAGCCTACAAGTTATACACTTATGCACTAATTAGGCTGATGCAAATTACACTAATGGGTTAGGGGTGAGGAAGGTTGAATTTAGAGGAAGTGTACCACATTTGCATGGAGGTAGAGTAGAAAACCATTTTGGAAAAAAACCACCCTAATTACACCCGACCAGGATTTGAATCCCAACCTCCTAGTCATTGGCAGTCTAGTCTATTACGGACACCAAAGTGGGTTTTATCTAAAACATATTTTGACCAAACTTGATAAACTGTTGTCAGAATATTTAGTTGTCACCTAAGACCCTTCCTATGAATATTGAACTGTATATATTAAGCCCGATACTCCTCTTTCAGAACTCGGCCGCCTGGGTGTCACACTTCTCCATCTTCCTGGTGATCTTCTTTGTGGTTATGTTCGCGACGGGTCCTGGTTCCATCCCCTGGTTCCTCGTGTCGGAACTGTTCAACCAGTCGGCCCGGCCCGCTGCAACCAGCCTCGCTGTGGCTGTCAACTGGACCGCCAACTTCATAGTTGGGATCGCCTTCTTGCCCCTTCAGGTTAGATGCGTCTCTCTAAATGACAGAGAAGCAATATCTTTATTGTGTCACAATTAGTTCATCCAACTACCGTAGTCGAGTGAGTGTTTGTGCGCTTGACTTTGTTCGGAGAGGACGAGGTTCAATACCTGTATAGATCTATTCAAACTTGTTTTTACATCATCTTAATTCTCCATACAAATTTTTTGTTACATCCATTACTGTTTCTTATTCGTCAAGTAGTAGTAATAAGACAAAGTTAGCATCCGACACCTTATCTTGGTCAGTAGCATCACTACCTACTGAGCTAAAGTCTTGGTTTGATTCCCCTTCATGGCCAATAAATTTATCATGGTTAAAATGTGAGTTTCCCCTTTCACATTGATGGATTAACGGCCAGGGGACTGGATGTTGTGTCTGTTATAGATTTAAATTAGTCTATAAGTCATGTACTGTTATATTCAGAGGGTTTAAAAAATGTACATTAAATACCTCAAATAAAAAAAAATAAAGTCAAAGTTGTGGTTACTAAAGCTGACTTCCTATTTAGTTCTACGACTACTACTTGCTGAGGAAGATGCGATGAAGGCAGTGGAATATAAAGTGTTTGTAAATCTGTGTTAGTGTTTTTACTTTCATTTATACTTCATCTTTTTACAAATTCTATATTTATTTGATTACAAGCGTACTTGGTCAGTCAACTGTATCGGCAACTGTCTTTTTTTTTTCCAGGAAGCTCTCGGTGGTCATGTTTTCATAATCTTCAGCGTCCTGTTGGCGTTGTTCGTTGTGTTCGTATACAGGAAGGTCCCAGAAACCAAGAACAAAACAATGGAGGAAATAACGGCCATGTTCAGACAGATCTCCTACCAGTGATCCCTCTAACACTGTTTGTGACAGAAACACTTCTGGTTCGTTACTGGAGACAAGACCGCAAAGATAACCTTAAGAAAATATTTATTCAGGAGTTCACAAGAAAAAGAAACCAGCTACTTTCACTTTTCAAGGAGAAAAGGAAAAAGGAACTAGGATTGTGATTTTCCTGAATCTAAGGTTGTTTTTTTTTACTAAAAGAAAGTCCAGCTATAATTTTAGAACACTATGAAATGTATAATTGTAGTAGAATATCGATGACAAGTCAAAAACAATTAGTTTTATAATTTGATGATTTGAGTTTTAATAGGTGATACGTTAGATTCTATTTATTGATTGAACTGTTAAGTTATTGGCGATAGAATGTTACAGGGTTAGTTAGAATGCATGACCAGCTCAACACATATCAAAAAAAGTGTTAGTTTAAGAATTAATAACAATTTCAATAGAAGTTATTGAACAAACAAACAGTTGTCAACTTTTAAACTTATATTTTAAAAACTAACCTAATTTTTTTTCAGTATCGGCATTTCATTGAAATGAAACAAGAGAAGCAACGCAAAATGTTTACCACTAAAATCAAAATGATACTATTTATGGTTAGAAAGTTGAGCCTTTGATGTTTAATTTTAGCACCTTGTGAACAGGCCTTAGCCACTATCCTTTGTAATAAAATTAAGGGCCGGTTCACACAATGACACTAAGACTGTAGAATCGTAGTATTTAACATTAGGTTAGCTGGGAGAGAAGACTGTAGTATATTAATGCTAGCGAATTGAGCTGGTTATGAAGTAGATACGAGTTCACCGAACATAGCCTCAAACTTACCGGGAGAACGCACGCGTCCATTTTTGTAGCAGCGCAATAGTTACTGGACCGAATATTAGCCCTGTGGCTGCCTTCTTGAATCTCGAGTGTATCTGATTGGGAATCCCCACCCAGTGAAGGGGGAGAACGGCTCCAGGGTGACAGTAGCTTACATCACACTTCAGTCAAGAGATTCCAACTGCTAAAAGGAAAAGGCACAGTATGAAACATTATTTATAGAAAACTTAGTTAATTAACAAATAACTTATTAGTCTGGGCTGTATGATGATCTTAAAATTATATATTTATTAAAATGCTTCTTTCTGTAGAATATTTAAAATAATAGTTTTGGTGTGGCTTTATAGTGTCTCACCAGTGGATTTGACGTTCACAAGCCCCCTAGGACTCAATCTAGAATTGTTTTAGCAATAAATTTACCTAAAAGTCGAGCTTGTTCCTATGATGACGGCAGCGGGCAAGCCAATAGACAACCGTCTTATAAACGTCGGTAGCGGCTGTTAAGCTGAGGTGTGAACTTGGACCATCGCTTTAGAAACTCATAGGTTTTTGTTTAAATTGGATTCAGTGTCTTTGAAACCCTGAAAGATTGTGCATTCCTTCTACGACAAACTGGGCTTGGGAACTATGTCATAGTCTCAGCGGGGTCACACAGACGTCCCATAGCTCTGCTTGCACCCCCAGTAGCCAAGATGGAGGTACCCCCACCACTGTAAATACATGTAGAGTAGTGTGAGAGTAGCATCTATCTCTAAAAAACCACGTAGCTTTGCAGCTTTTAATCATGTTCACAGCCCTTCCATTTTTACCATTCACAAAAAGGTTAAACCCGTCACTTGAAAGTAGGTTTAAAATCATGTTGTGACCTGTAGTGTCAGTAAATGATTTAACTAGTCCTCATGCTCCCCCTTTTTATGAGCATTAGAGCATGCTAGCCTGCGTCCGTGTGAGATCTATGCTCCACGAATACTGTCTTGAATAGAAACGTTTTGTTGGTGACATTTTAGGGTCATATCAGAAGCTACGTTTCAGAAATGTCTCTTTTGGGGAGCCTGTGATTCGATAACAGAATGTTTCAGAGACATTAAAAACAATTTATCTATGGAATGCTACAAATTTGAGTTAAGTTGAAGGAATAATATAAAAATCAGTTTATTTCAACTGTCGAACTTTACAATTCAGAACCTGAATTTAACAGCGCGCTCTGACGTGGATCATTGACAACTAATTAAACCAATTCACAATTGAAAAAAAACAAACCTCCATGGCATGAGCCCACAAGTGAGCTATATCAACCTAACGGCCACAGCTGTTATCGATGACAGTGCTAACTTTTGCAGAAAGAGGGATATTATCTAAATAGCTCCACTAACAGATATCACATCATTGTTTCCATTGCAACACCATTAACCATTCTTTCTTCTCTATTGTAATAATTCTAATACACATTTTGTTGCCAATTTGTGTATACATTGTTTGATACTTAATGTGTAAGATAATATTACTGTCATCCATTGTTGTCGGGGGGAGGGGACTGAAGATGTAATGGCTTCAAACACATGATCCCAATTGAACACATTCAACCCCAACATGGCGGCCACAAAGAAAAGTGGTTGTATTGGGAAGGTGTTGTTGTGATGATTCTCAACAAGATGGTCGCCTCATTTTGATGTGCAACTGCTTTAAAATCCTTAGCTTAGCTCTTCCTTAATTTTTAGTACATTTTAATGCCCATTATAAACAAAATAATGTTTGTTTTAATATTGTGAACATTATTTTAGTCGTTAGATGTTGAATTGCCAGATCACAAAATTGATGTTTTTTAAATTTGTTGTTGTAGAGGGAAGTCACAATAAAGTAGACATATTTCACTTTAAATAATACTAGAAAACTCTAATACTCAATTCTAGCAGTGCCCCCAACGTAAAAACATGCTACAGGGATATTTTAGTTACTATGTTTAGGGGAAAGTTGACTTTCATGCATAGAAACAAATGCTAAACAGTTGTAGCTGTGCAGACATTTTGGATTTGTGCATTTTTATGTTGGTTAGATAATATAAATTTTAGTATCATCACAAAATAACAAGTGGTATCCGAGTAATAGGAAATTTAAGTTTGAGTTGTTTTAGTAACTGTTTCAACTTAACTCGAAGATTATTACAAAACTAGAAACATTTGAGTATTTGGAATTTTTCAATTTATTGTGAAATTTATGAGTTTAATTAATTTGATTTGCTTCTAAGATATTATTTAATAGCAAATTGAGTCTCTCAATAGTTACTTTTGTCTGATTAAAAAAAATATATATATATAACTTGTACAACTATATTAAATTTATTCATTTTTTAAATTAATGACTTATGCATCACTATTAAAAAATTCTATCTGAAGTATTTCTAGTAAGTTACAAATAATTATCATTAGTGATTGAACTTGGAAAAATTGTTGTTTTCATTCAAAATCGATTCGAAATTGTCTAATGTGAAAAATTTTTATTCGCACATTCTTAAAAATACAGCTTGACTATTAAGAGCCCATAACCATCACGGGCCTGGCATGAAGGTTGCACATCTTAGTGTTTTTACATCGAGTTGCCAGGTACTTCAGGTAGATACTTTTTTGGTAAAACACAAGTGACTTCTTCTAAGATCAGTAGGTCCCAGGTGGGAAAACACACCTTAACATATGTGGTTGGTATCAAACCACTCTTGGCGCTTGTGAATCAAATCTGCCTGTCATTTAACAAACAAGATAATTCTGAGTATTGTTTCAATAGTTATCTATGTGTTTTGTTTGTGTCTTATTTATGTCTGTTTTGTTTTGTAAAGCAATGTCTGTGGATGTAAGTTGTTTTGGTTGATAAGGTGTATTTACAAGTCTGTAACTAGATCAAATAATATGGCTATTATATAGTCTGCTCACTTCTGGCCCTTTTTATATGTCCAAGAGAAACTCAAATGAAGATTTGAAACAATAGTAATTACTCAATTGTTTAGTCATTAGCTATGCTGATGTCATATATGTGAGATAATTAATTGAAAATGAAAACTACACCATTAATAATTATGCTGATATTGACTAATTTATTTTAATAAAATATGCCCCTTTACCTAAATACAATTCACTAATATTTGTGAGGAAGTGTCAGCTTAATAAAAGCCAAAATTAAATGTCAATAGATAAATTATTTTTAAGAATGTTACTGCTCCGTGAATTAAGGTTGTGACAGTTTTTATAAATCAATATTGGGTAAAAAAAAAAGAGCCTAAGACTTGAAAAAACAAGTACTGTTTAAATTCTGTTTGATTAAATTTTCATCAGTTGGTGGGACTGCTAGGTATGGCCAACTTGTGAAAGTTAATTTTGAAAACTATACAAGCACGCGATGTAATGAAAATCAATCATAAAATGACAACTAGTCAAAATGTAACAGAGCATATATTTTTTGTAAAAGTTTTAAGCATGAATATAAAATATATAGTAATAATCTGCAGAGTAATAATGTAACATAAATAATCAACTAAATAATGCAGCAAATTAAGTTGTATTTTATAACTATTGCTATATCATCTAATCATTGTAATAAGCAACAATTGATGGGTATTATACTAGAGACGTAAACTATGAGTTTCGGAAGAGGATGCACAAAAACACATTCATTAAAACCCATTTGGAACGTAATTTTGTGGAAACATTTCATGACTCTGCAGTAGACATTTAAGTGATTGTATTTTTTTATAGTAGCTTCCATGTTTTTAATTTGTATATATATATTTGGTTTATTGAAAATATTAATGAATGTTTGATCTTAATTTTGAATGTATTTTTGCAAGAAAACGTGTGTGCGGTTATTGAATATATTGTGTTTGTAAAATGTTGTAATAAAGTGTATATTGTTGACTTGAGTATTTTATTTGCTGTTCTGAGTTGAATATCCAGATGTTTACTCTAATGTTTGGATCACGATCAACTTAATGTTCACTTAACATAAAGAAACTAATGTGTGTGATCGAGATCTTCATAACATAACAACTCTATTAAGAGACAGACAGTGAATTTGGATGGTTTGAAAACAAATTGTTAGCTAAAATGAAACCCATTCATTTAGGTCTGAGTAGGCAGTAAGTTCTAGCAACATAAGCTTTACTGGAGTTACAAAATAAAGTGTAACAAGATGATACAAAACTGAGAGTTTGCGAGATGCGGAATAAAAAATATACCTAAAACTTTGTCTGCACAGGGGGTTGGCAGCATAAAGCGCGGAACAATTTTCAAGTTTTTTATTTAATGTTCCGTGTTATTTGTGAATAATGTGGATAAAAAAATACTAACTTGATCGACCAACTATTCCTGAAATCTCTTTCACTTGTTGGTCCCAATACACTGGCGAAGATATGTCAAAAATGGAGGGGTGCTTTTACAACTCTACAATTAAATTTTAATCCTCTTCTATGGATAAATCTTGGAATATTTTTAAAACCAGCCCAATCAAACATAAAACTATGATATGGACTGAGTATCCCCCCCCCTTTATATTTAAATATGTCTAAATTGTAAGCACCACCATAATTATCATCACTGTAAGCTTATACCGACCAGGACTTAAGATTTCCTCGAATGGCGCGGTTCCTTTGAACCACTTTTTTTTTTTTTTAAGTATTTGTTGTAAGTAACTTCTATTTATTTCCTATGTCGGCAAGCAATTATGACAAAACTAAATACAACTCTACTAAAACACACGCTTGCTCGGTTCTCGGTGGGGCTCTCGAGGAAGTGTGGATGCAGACGCAATGTAGAGACGCTGGACGCGCTCTCTGGTCGCAGTCTCCTTGCAGGAACTGGCCACATAACAAACTATGGAAACCAGTCTTGTTGCCTCGAAGGAACTGGCCACATAACAAACTATGGAAACCAGTCCGGTCACCTCGCAGGAACTGGCCACATAACAAACTCTGGAAACCAGTCTGGTTGCCTCGAAGGAACTGGCCACGTAACAAACTATGGAAACCAGTCCGGTCACCTCGCAGGAACTGGCCACATAACAAACTCTGGAAACCAGTCTGGTTGCCTCGAAGGAACTAGCCACATAACAAACTATGGAAACCAGTCCGGTCACCTCGCAGGAACTGGCCACATAACAAACTCTGGAAACCAGTCTGGTTGCCTCGAAGGAACTAGCCACATAACAAACTATGGAAACCAGTCTAGTTGCCTCGAAGGAACTGGCCACGTAACAAACTATGTAAGGCAGTCCAGTCACCTCGCAGGAACTGGCCACATAACAAACTATGTAAGGCAGTCCAGTTGCTGGTCACAGACCCAAGACGTACCGAGGGAATCCTACCTGAGATCTGTTGAAAAAGATGTCCGCACAAACTAGGACTGTGCATTTAATACAGAGCATGTGAGGGACCCTTAGCACTTTGCATTATAATTCTATTCATCGCGTCTTACTACAAGTTTTATTTACATGCATGTGTACTAGTTACTCTAATGTGTTAGGGATGAATAAGGTTGAATCTAGAGGAAGTGTACTCACATTTGTGTGGCGGAAGAGTGGAGAGCAATTTAGGAAAAACCACCCTCAAAACACTCGCCAGGGATTCGAACCCTTATCTTCCTGTCATCAGCAATCCAGTTTACTGTGAGAGTGATGTCTTTGACCAGTGTGGTACAAGTGGTACCCGCGAGCCAAATGTGGCCCAAATTCACTGAAAATAAGGCCCTCAAACAAACTTGGATAGAAATTAAGGGAGTTGCCTACTTGTGACGTCTCACTAATTAAGGAGAGTTGCCTGCCTGTGATGGTAGCTCAAGATAAGATTTCCTATGTTAGTGTATTTACATTTTATTCCACGAGTTTTAAGGGTATAACGTTGAAACAAAAACCATATATTCTTAAATAACTCAAAAAATATTCCTACAGTGTCAGAAAATTATTTTTGTCTTGAAATAGCTTTTTTTGTAAATTCGTTTTCTATAAACAACTTAGGCTATTTGGTTTATTTACTAAAATGTCCTGTAGGAGTCTTCCTGTCAGGATGAAGGTTAAAAAGTCCGTGGTAGCAAGTGTCTATCCAGAATAGGAAACAAGAAACAGGAAAATTTAAAAAGCAAGTCAATGTTTTCATGGCGCAAATAGCAGAGTGAGTGTGTAAACTTGTTAGAGGAAGAGGTAGAGTGCGATCAGTAGATAAACAAGAATCTTCGCAGGGTGGAGCTGTTCATCATCTTCTTTCTATTTCGTACATTGGTGTAAGTGTGACAGCGCTTAGAGTGCTTTAGTGCGCCGAGCTAAGATGCAACCTGCTTCTCAAGATAGCTTCTAATTCACCAAGTTGGCAGTCATTAAAGGGAAACCTTCAATGGCAGATGTCAAATAACTCATCATCATCATCATCATCCATCAACTGTTTCCAGCCTGAGGCCGGGTCAGTTTAGTAAAATGCCTCCATCTTCCTCCATCCTTCCACCATTCTTCCTCCTTTAATTGCTTCCATTGTTCTTCTCTCACTTCCACACTTTCTGTTACCTGCTTGTTCTATCTCTTTCTCCCTTGTGGTCTTTTCCCTACATACTTAATTTACATAATTTTCTTTAGCATCCTTCCTCTTTCCACCCTCACTACAAGACCATGCCATTTCACTCTTATGTCCTCTACTATCTCAAGTACTCCATGTACTCCTTCTATTTCCTGGATAACTTAATTTCTAACCTTGTTCCTCTTCGTGACAGCTAACATTTTCCTCACAAACTTCATTCCCATGTCCTCCACTTTCCTTGTCTCTCTTACATTCACTGTCCTTGTTTCTGCTGCATGTGACAATGGGTACAAAGTATGCCCTGTACAACACTTCAAGGACACTTCTCTTCTCCATATGTCTCTCACACACCTGTAGATCAACTCTACCTGCTGTCCTCTGCTCATTAAATCCTCTCTACTTCACCTTTCTCCTCAATCACGATTCCAATATATTTCAAGTTCTGTTCTTTTCTCAGCTCTACTCCATCCAACATCATAGCTCTACCAGACCTTATCCTCTTTTTGTTATTAACATCACATCACACGTTGCCTTGCTTAATTTCATTCCACACTCTTTCATTTCCTCATTCCATTCCTGTAGTGTTTCCTGTACTTCCTTCTTCCTTCTCCCCTCAAACATCATGGCTTTCATTCTTTCCTCCCCAAGTTTTCCTGCCACTTTGTTCATGACCACTTACTTTACCATTACAAATAGTATTGCTACAAAAGGGCACTCCCCTGCTTCACTCCGGAGATCAAGGTTCGAATCTCGCTCGGGTGAACTGGGGTGGGTTTTCCTAAACGGTTTTACCCTCTCCCTCCACGCAAATGCTGGTTCACTTCCTCCAAATTCAACCTTTCCCATTCCTAGCCCATTAGTGTAATTAGTGCATACGCGTATAACACAAATAGATAGCAAGACAAAGACGTGGTGCTAAATAAATACAAAATAACAATATTATTTATTTTAGAAGGTCATGATTGCGTTTTTCTATGCATTTATTTGATCAGTAAAGGAAGTATGGATATTATATTTATAACGCTAAGTTGTTTTGTGAAAGTGCGTGCTTGTATGGGATGGTATTTATAAATATATCTTCAGCCGGCGGTTCAAACTGATAATGAGGTTTAACCCTTGGGATGAAAAACGTTCGACTTCCCTGACTTAGACCATTCTGCCACTAATGCAGCTGTGTTTTTATTTATTTCAATTATACATCCCTGAATATAATTCAACAACAAGTTTTGTTACATGTAATGGAATTTCCATGCAAGATGGTGTGCGATGCCACAGAGCAAAACGTGTTACAAGAAAACTGCAAGAACCGGACGTATCTGTGTTGGAATGGTCCGGCAACAGCCCAGATATGCATCCTATCTAGTCTGTGTGGAGTGTTTGGAAGAAAATAGTGAAACAGAAGCACCCGACAACCAAGGAAAGTCTAGTAAAACACATTATATTATGTGGCAAAATGATGACAAAATGGTACAAATGTGCAATACAGTAATAGAAGGCATGTTACGTCGAATCGAAGCCTTAATAAGGGCTAAAGAATGCCACACTAAGTACTAAAATGAGTATAAAAACTGTAAGTAAAGTAAAAGTGTATGTAGTTAAAGTTTAGTGAAAGTTTAATATCGAATAAATTAATTATTTTGTTAAAATTAGAAAATTGCTAATAATTTGCACAAGTATGTACTTTAAATTAAAGGGCTCGGGGCAACATAGTGAGAAGCCACACTTTTGTCAAAAGTTAGATTTTTGCATCACACGTTTGTTTAACAGCGTATCTAACAATTTGATTTGTTAGTTCCGCCAAAATCTTATCATTATATAGACAATCATGTTATTAATCAGATAGCTTTTCAGCTTTTTGTGATGAAAAATATGACAAGCCACACCAAAATGGCGGAAATCAGGGAACGCGTGTGTAGAACTCAGATAAAATTATTTTATTTAAATAGTGTTAATGACCTTTCTAGTGAAAGTTCTAGTTCTAAAGTTGATGATACTCGTAAAGACAGTGACTACAATGAATCAGATGATGAAACACAATCTTCTAAAAATGTAAGTACATCTTATATCATTTATGGCTTATCATAGTCTTGCTGCAGACAATAAAAGATTTATAAAGGTGTAAAAATATTTATATTAAATTACTTTTTTTCAAGAATTTAGATCACTATGAAGCTATATATTGAGTTTTTCTTATTTCAAATAACAAAAGATTTGGTAAAGATATAAAACACAGTTTGATATATACAATATGCTAGATTATAACTTAGTTTATTATGCCATGTGGATCATCACATTCTTGCCACTGATTTTTAAGTAAGCCAAAACAAACTTAGGTACAAGCCTATTAAAACCAAAGTCATTGTCTGGATGACAGGTAAGAACTGTTTTGTTTATGAACACTTAATAAACAAAACACAATGGCCGTGTCTAGTGACACGGGACGTGTCAGCAGCTATTTGCCATATTAAATTGGCTGCTGACATGGTATTTTTTTTAAACTGACCAATGACAATAGCGTATTTGCCTTTTCAATCAATAAGAAACCGAGTTTCATTTTTGACCAATGAACATTAAACACGTGTATTTAAAGGTAGGCGATTGTTTGGAATACAGTTGAGCGCCATTCCTATTTTTGTATTCGTTACGTACGTGGTATTCCCAAGCTAGGTATTATTTAAGTAGATTATATAAGTATTGTGTTGTAGTGAGGTACTTTTTTTTTTTTATAATAGTAATTTTAAAGTGCAGAGGTTTCGCTAAGCAAAGTAGTTTTTATAAGTACCATATTGTATTTGTTGTAGTTAAGGCCCAGACACAGACTTCGTATCCGTAGGTCCGTGGTCCGTAAGAAATCGATGCTACAATATTAGATTGATCTGGCCAAAGAGTCCTTATCCGCAAGTCCTTACTCCTTACTCCATAGAAGTTGCCCAACTTTAACTTTCTAC